>JASDQU010881368.1:31104-42712 GCA_032191745.1 Picea mariana | reverse complement strand
TCTTGCCACATCATCTGTGCTACGTCATCTGTGCCACGTGTCACCCTTCCAATGGTGACACGTGTCACCCTTGCATTGGTCCATCCGTACGCCAAACCATCCAGTTACGTTCTACCACGTGTCGTCACCTAAAGCTACCACATGTCATCTGCTCGAACTTCCATGTCACCTGTATGGATCGTACGGTCTGCATAGTCAGCATGACACGTGGACTGTACAGACTGTACAATCATCCCTATTTTTTACCTGTTTGACTTTTTGGACAGAACGTGATATCTTCTCCATACGGAGCCCGTTTGACGAAGTAAATATACCGTCGGAGTCAGGAAGACGAGACAGACGCAATGGCATAGGTTTCGTTGCATTCCGAGCACTTTCATTTTTGAGCATTTTTCAAGCCCTGTCAGGCTTTTGGATCCGATTTCGAATCAATGGGTGCACCATTTTTTTTGTATTGCGATACGAATTCTGCTAAGAAGATATGCCTAATAGGAGATGGACGTTGAATGTAATAATCAATAATAGAGAGACATACCACGTCCTCTAAATTGTCGAGCTCTTGTTGCAGCAAAACTGGTGGTTTAAGGACAAATGTGCATTTTTCAAGTGGAGATGTGTTTATGAAGACACATTTTCTTGAACTACAATTGAGGGGCATGGAAAGTGCAATGTGAATTGATTGCTGAGCAAACATTTGTTGAAGATTAAGCAATGTATTGCCAAGTGTGTGTATCATTTGTATGGCATCAATATGACTTCTTTCATGTTCTTTGCATATTTTTCTGAATGCACTTGTCATAGATTTGTCAATCTTCGTCATATACAAGGTACAACATGATGCTGCAACATATGCATTCAACACGTACTGCGCATCTGTATTTGCTTTCCACATAACTGGCATATCCTTGGAGAAACTATTGTTCCAAATATGGGAGAGTTTTCGTTTAAGGAAAAGTGTTGGTTGCCTAAGCGTACATTGTATGGCTTGGATGTACTCATCTTCTGAAAGATTTACCTGTGTCAAGAAGGCATCAAARCTCATCATTTCRTCAAATCCCCCTTCTTCTAGAAATGCGAACAAGGATTTAGATTTCTCAACAACAACATTTTCCTCTACACTAACTGGCTCTATGATTCTTGTAGCTCTCATTGGCAGCACGGGAAAGTTGTATCTGTAATGTGAGTTTTTTCGTTTTCTACAACTTCTTGTATGGTAATGTCTATGGACTTTCGCAAGTTCTGGATCCAAATGATCTATGTTGCATGTTATGTATTTATCCACAAATTGTTCGATCTCTAAATTGTTATCAGCTCCATAGACTGGTGCACCCTCTATCCACAACAGTGCGTGGTCATGTTCATTTCCCCTATTCTGGAATTCAGTCACAAAAAAGTAGTCCGATATTTTTCTGAAAAACGTTTCATCATGGCATATCAATTGTCTCAAAGCATTTATTCTATGTCTATAGTAGCGAGTACATGTCACTGAGTCTTTTCTTATGAGGTAGTCAATGTCGCTATTTTCCAGTGTATCGGTTTCTTTTTTACGTTTCCTGTTCTTATGCAGGTTAGATACCGCAGCCACCAATGGATCCCAATAGTGCTTTGCACTTGTAAATGTGATGAAAAATGTTGGCGGGCCTAATTGCCGGATCATTGCAAAAACATTTTTTTTGTTTTGTTGCAAATAGTCGGGAGAGCTGCGGATGTTTTTGAAATCTATGTATCCAATATCAGATTTCAGAATTTTTTCTAGGTTAACTTTGTACTTCACATCCTTCGTGAACAACTTTCTTCCTTGTAATTGACCTTTTCTTATTTGGACCCACATGCATGATAGAACTTGCTCGATTATTATGCGCATTGTCTTGAAAAACAAATTTGTTATGTGACGGGAGAAGCAACCGCTTGAATGTAGCAGCTCCCATCGAACTATTTTATGATAACTGAATCATTCTGTAATATCAGTGCCACGTGCATCTCCATAGAAGAGTGTTGGAAAGTTCATTTCCTCAGTGAATTTGTCCTTGAATATTCCAAGTGGACGCTGCCCCTCGGTAGGTGCAATTTTGACAATTTTGTCTTGCAAGTCACGAATGCAGTGTGAATCAGTGAATCCATGCACCAATGTTTCAGCAGTTGTTTCATTGTCCGATTCATCACTTGCATCAAAATCACTAGGATGTTCAAGAGTATCTGCAGAGTTTCCATGTTCTTCTGTGAGAACACTGTTCCAGTTGGCATTTATACAAATGTTCTCTGCTTTGTACAGGGCTCTGGAACATAATTCCTTTAATGCTTTCATAACAACATCCACACACACTTTGCCTGTCTGATAGGCATTTTTGTATCGCAAGCGTCTTTTCAGAGCCACATCGATTGTAACTGTATTGTTAATAGATTGTGGAAATGCTTTTTGCACAACATCTAGCTGAACAGACACATTAATAATTGATCCTGTAAGCCGATCTAGGGTTGTTTATAGCCCCAAGGTCTGATTTGGGCAAATGCAATTCAGACACAAGTCTCTCCTCGAGTTCTGTAAGTGCGCTTACATCTGCTAGTGCTTTATGACATCTTATTCGATCAGGGGTTGCAAACTGTGGCAGTTTTCCATTTTCAAGCGATCGTTTGCATGGAAGACAAATTTTCGCACTGGAAAATGGTTTATTCTGGGCTGTCAAGCGGAGGTATTCTGCTTGCAAATCAGGTGTGAAAGACTTACTGTTTTTTGAAAAATTCAATTGTTCACAAATTGCACATGCAATGGAAGGAATGTCTTTAATTTGTTTCATGTAGTTCTATCTTTCATTTTTCTTTCGCAGGGAAGTATTCGTAGAAATTGTTTCCTGTTTTTCATTGCTACTACTGCATGGTGTTGCTTGTAGATCACGAAGTTGTACAGTTGCATCACCATTCTTGGATATGCAATCGCACCTATTTATGCTTTGTTCTGCACGAACAAATTTCTTTACATTGTCATATGTGAGTTTCTCTCTAAAAGGAAGTGTAGCAATGTATTTTTTTCTCTCGCGCATGACCTTTTTCAAGTTGTGGTAATTTAGTCTACGTTTCTTTCCCAAGGGCAGGATGAGCTGGTGGCAACTGGGATGAATTTCACTTTCACCCAGTTTCTGAGAAACTACTTTACGTTTTTTGTTCAAGGTCTCTATGACCTTATCAGAAGTCGGGGGAATTTGACAATTTTTTTTTTTGAATTGTGATAACTTACTCTATGTTTTTCATCTAAGCCGTCTATGGCCTCATCACAACTGTCATGAATTTTACGCATGTTTTTTTTGTTCAAGTCATGTCCGCCCATGTCGCAACTGGGAGGACTTTCATTTTCACAAAAAAACATTCCACGTGTATGCAAATTTGATGTCGTTTGGGTGGCATGGACAGTCAACCCTGAACTACTGATATGTGCAAGCAAAGGTTCATAATGGATATGTGTTGTATTTGTTTTCAACGAAAGGATGTCAATTGTTCAATCACAATTTGAATCAATAACCCAGGAATGGACAGTGGCATCTGCCAAGGGCAACCACACCTGGATATTAACCCTGAATATGACAGATAGCCATTGCAAACTGAATCTGCAACCCTCCATATGCCCTTTTTCATATGGAAGCGCCATGTTCACAAGGTATTCCTGCCAACTTCCAATTGTCGGCATATTTTCTATGAGATATGGGCAAAGGTGTTGATGCAAGCACCTAAAATCCTGTTGGCTGCCGCCTACAGTTTCATTGCAAAAGGACTGTATAGTGTAAAGTCGCAGCGACTGAACATCAAATTCTGCTGGTACCAAACAACAAATTGCATTGAACAGGCTTTCTCCATAGCTAGACACAACATTTGTTGCCAGCTATAAACCATGGCAATCTATGTCATGCAAAATCCCTTTGCATTACGATTGAAGGTCTTTGCAAATAACGGTCAAGTAGATACGAGGACCTTCTATATTACATGTGGGTATTTTTCTGTACACCACTGGTTCATAATGGCCAGTGAGGGCATTGGCATCATGGAACAAGATGCAATATGGATTGTCAGATGCAGTTTTATTGAATAGTAGATATCTTGTTTTTCTTGTCAATGACCAAATGGCAATTGATATATTCAGCCAGTTAGACAACCATCGTATACAAAATGTATTTCCCCAAAGTTCCCTCTCATGCGGAGGCAGAACTGGAGATGCAAACAACCACATTTTAAAAAAATATGTAGTGACATCTTGTATTCCATGCAACTACCAAAGAAAATCAGATTCCAGTTCATATTCATAGGACTGCAAAGCCTCGACATCGCCATTTTTAAAACAGGTCAAGAAATAATCTATCAATCCATTACGTAGCTCGGTTGATGAATAGCGGAAATGCAATAGAACCTGGAATGTATCAAAAAGGAAATCCCCAACAGTATACGAGAATGCATCCAATCTAAAAAGCACATTGCTATGCAAAAGCACGTCAATGCTGTCATGTACAATGGACTGTGCAACTAGTTCGTACGAATCAACATCTATTACCTCATTCATCTCTTCAACTGTCACTTTGAAGCTATTTCCTACATAGTTTCACTTTCTATGAAAATAGAAAAAAGCAGGAGAAAAAAATAAAAGGTAGCAAAATAGAAAAAAACAACAAAGCAGGGCACCAATTCCTGTATGTATCTTTGAACCTTCTTCTTCTCAACTTCAATCCCCCCTAGTCCCCATAGCAGATGACAAGAAAACAAGGAAATAAATAAAACAATAACTTTACTCAGCATAAATAGAATAGGTAGACGCAGTGTTCCCACCCACAGAATGAAAGCATAACCTACGTACAGACCCCACCCGATGGTTACCTCTTCTGATGGCTCCCAACTACTTTTCGTAAATCCCTCTGCATTGCAAGACACATGCTTTCCAGGAACATAAACTAAGAGCACATACAAAGATGGTGGGACTGCCACCATTGAAAAACAACAACAACAGGGAAACTCACCCGTCAACAAAGGACGATAAGAGCTCAGCCCCAAAAACTGCAAACCGCAACAACAGGTCCAACAACTTGCAAAGTTGAAAAACAACAAACTAGTGAACAACCACGAAGAGCTCGAACTGCAATTGTAGGACCTCAACTTTGCAAAGTTGAATCAAACAAGAACCAGAACCATGGAACGAAGCATCGAACACTCGAGCACTTATGCCGACCATGAACGAAACTGTATTGCAACCCATCTGTACAATAATCATTTAACACTGCCAGAGCTGTTAGGTAAATAGTTAAGACTGTCAGGACCGTCGAAGGGCATAGGCCTGTGCAAGCATTTAAGAAAATATGCAATGTGGCAAGCCTGTTCTCTCGAAGCACGCAACAATAAAGCAAAAATCAGATATAGTAATATGGTAGAGAATGTATTCTACCCAGCAGAAAATGCTAAGGGGGACATTCGAACTAATGCTAGCATTAATCCACCGTCGACCAATGCATAATAAAATATATAATTCAAAAAGACCATATACTACCAAATACTTTGGACAGGTCAAGATATTTAACATTGGGAATAGCGAAGGCTGCAATAAGACCTCCAATCTTTTGTCCAATCAGATCTTGACAAACATGATACTTTTTATTATATTAAAATCGATGTCTTCACTTCCCTTGTTCCAACAATAGACAATATGGAAATATTTTTGGTCAATGCACAATCTAATACTAGGTCAACGATTTATCGATCGCTATAGTCCCTCTACGCCTATGGCAGGGACTAATAAAAATCTTTATCTTTTTATCTATTATATAGTTAAACATATTGCTTAAAAAGCTAATGTTAATTTTTATTAATAAATTAATGAACCAATTAATATCAAAGTAAAACTTCTTGGTGGTGGAAAGGGTATGGAAGATTAAATGTCCCTTAAAAGCTCGTATTTCCATGTGGTGTCTAATCAAAAACAAAGTTTCAACCTGGGACATAATGAAGCTTGGAAATTTGGATGGACCGGGTTGGTGCACCCTATGTAAGGATGTTGAGGAATTTATTTCACACATATTCTTATAGAGTCTTTTTGTCAAGCAAATATGGACAAAAGTTTCGATTTCCTTGAGCCAAGTCATTTTGTGGCAGGGCCCGACAATTGAAGAGGCTTGGAAATCTTGGGTTTCAAATCCAACAAACGGCAACATAAAAGCCATCCCTCTAATTATAAATTGGGGGGCTTGTCTAGCTAGAAATGCATCCATCTTCAATGATCGCTCTTCCATCCCATAACACATTGTTTCCCAAAGCATTAGTATCCTCACCCACTTCCCTCAAGGAAAAGACCATAATCCGGTTTGAGTTATTACGGAAGAAAAAGTGGATTCCTCAAGGCCATAGGATTTTTTCGATGGGGCATCCCAAAAAGATTCTTAGAACACTAGAGGAGGGGTTGTCCTCCTTCTATCCAACACATATTTCTTCAAACTCAAAATGGGGTTGGGGCCTGGGACAAACAACTATGTTGAATTGATGGCACTAAAAATTTTAATGACCTTCGCAGGAGAAAAAGGGGTCACCTCTCTACAGATTTTTGGAGATTCCATATTAGTCATAAACTACGTCAAAAGAACAAAGAAATGTGATAATATCATACTCCTCCTAATTCTTGATGATGTACTTTCCATATTGGCCTCTTTTTATTTTTATTCTTTGCGTCATGTCTACAAGGAACACAACACGACAACTGATGCGCTCTCTAAGGTAGGTTTATAGTTGGGTTTTGGGCAATGGCAGATAGAGGAAATAAAGGACAATAATCATTTTGAATTTTATCATAGACCTTCTACAGGATGACAGGCTTGGCAAGCGGGGACTTTTTCCTGTCTCACGACTGGTCTTTGATGATGGCTCCAGTCAGTTTCTTCATTTGTAATAGGACATCTGATTTGACACACCATGTGCATCATGTCATTCTCTTCTTCACAGTCAGTTGTGATGTAAAGATGAATATGTTTTCTTTGGTATCGAATATTTAAAAAGATAAAACTTATATGACCCGAGTGGTGTAAAAGCACTTTTTATTGGGACAGAGTCCCTACAGTTTATGTGAGAGTTTTTGCACACACTTTTTGGATAGCACGACAGATAGCTTATACAGATCTCTTTGGACTCCATTTCTGTAGCAAATTTTTTGAAGAGGCAGTGAATAAGCCATATGTACTTGCACCATCTTCTGAACTTCATCCTCTATGGATGAAAGGTTTTTGGTTGACAAAATACATGGCTACATGCATTATTCAGAATGTAAACTTTCTTTCTTCTTGAAATAAAATTTACGCTTTTTTCGAGGGAGATATCAAAGTAAAAGTCTAAACTTTGGACTCTTCATTCATCTCCCTAAATGTGCAACCAATCTCCAAAATTAATAAAGATAAAGTATAAACATAATTAATTGTTAATTCTAATTTTTTTTTCTTTAACTCAACCTTGGACTCTTCATTCATCCCCCGAGCGAATCTCACCATAAAATTAATAAAAATGGAAGCATAAACATCATTCATTATTAATTTTGGAAAAAAATATTTGTTTACACTTGTTTTACAAGTCCTGAGACTTTTGTTTATGGTATTTGACATTACAACACACCGATTCATTTAGAAAATTATATTCCCGCAACTTTAACAACATCAATTGCTTTTATCCTTTATCAAAATAACAAATATCAACTACATATCTTTTCTATAAATTGTGGAAATTTGTTTACTTTATAAATTGCATTTATTTTTAAATATATTGTTTGGAGCAGCCAATCCTCATCCATTATCTACAATCACATACACATATAAAATATCAAGAAAGATATATTTAACTACAACTCCAATAAAAACTATGTCATGTTACCTTAATAATATTAAATCAATGAAAAAAATTGTAAGAATTTCTTTCAT
Organism: Picea mariana; assembly: GCA_032191745.1. Taxonomy (NCBI): domain Eukaryota; kingdom Viridiplantae; phylum Streptophyta; class Pinopsida; order Pinales; family Pinaceae; genus Picea; species Picea mariana. The sequence goes on along the minus strand of JASDQU010881368.1, from coordinate 34,790 downwards.
TTATAAATTATATTTATTTTTTCAATAAAATGTGTATATTTATATGAATCTTACTAAATATATTGATTGGAGCAGCCAGTCCTCATCCATTATATAAGATGAACAACCACATACACATGTAAAATATCAATGAAGATACATTTAACTACAACTCCAATAAAAACTATGTCATGTTATCTTAATAATATTAAATGAATGAAGATATATTTAACTACAACTCCCAATGAAAACTATGTCATGTTACCTTAATAATATTAAAATACAACTCCCAAGGAAAACTATGTCATGTTACCTTAATAATATTAAGGTAGATATGATAATAGGGAAATCAAGAAAACAAGTCGTCAAACAACCACATAAATCGATGAAAGGATATTTAGCTACAACAACCAAGAAAAACTATGCCACGTTGCATTAATAATATTAAAGTATATATGATAAATAATGTGTGGTAATTCAAATGTCCCAAAACATATTACATGCACTTGCCATCATGTGGCCTTTCATACTATATTTATATTCATGAACATAAGATTTACATATATGTGGCTTTTTCATGATATGGTTTCTCCCAACGAATTACAATTACGATTTCATCTCAAACTTCACGCATTACAACTGTCATTTCATCCCGGACTTCACGTATGCATTTTAAAAGTTTTTGCTTCTCAACTAAGGTATCACCATGGATATGGATATAGTTAACTAGTTTGCAAGTTCATGTAGAGAGAAAGAAGGAAAATGATTTTAATGTTCACAAGGTTAACAATAGCTTATGGGACAAACCGCCTCACACATTGATTTATGTATTTCAGCCCTTTTCTTGTTCAACTTGATGATGAGTTCCCCCAATTTCTCCATTGTCTCCTCGCTGAATAAATTATTCCAAGAGCTAGCTATCAAGATACTTACATAGTTGTCCCTACTGTCTTTGAAGGCTTCACACTCTAAAATCGTTCATGTAATGCCAACTTTAGGCCGCTATAGAAATCGTGTTCCTCTATTACAATTTCGCTTATCTAATATAATTCCATAATTAATGGTAGGCATGTCTCTTTAGCACTATCTTGTTGGGTTCCTAAAAACAGAAATAGGGAATTTAGCATTGTATTAAACATAAAAATTATAGTCCTGACAATTTTAATTTCAAAAAGTTGATCATGGAGAGTGCCCAAAATGGAGGAAGTGACTAGATCCAAATGGAGGATAGGGTTTGTAAATGCATATGGCAATGCATTTAACTTTGACATATGTATATTGGCAGTCACTGATGCGGGCTTCAAATAGGAAGCTTTGTAACCGCTAATTCAGGGTTTTGATAAAATTTAGCGGTTCAAAATGGGAATATGCAGTCAGGCCAAGGCTGTTGTGAAAGATAGCAGAAGGTTGAGGTTTGTTGTGTTCAAAATCTGTCACGACTATGGACAACCTTGTTTCGTGATACCAAGGAAGTTCTTAGTGCAATTGAATTTATCATGCAATTGCCTTTTAGATTGTGAAATTTAAGTTATTGTGCCACTAGATGTTTTTTTTAGATTGCCAAGGTTTTTAATTTTTATGGAAATTTTGATGAACTACGTCATGTAAAGATGATTATCAAATCTGAAATTTAGTAAATATGATATTTCAAAGAACATTGCTATTCCGTCTAATGTATGATTCGATGAATGTCTTTGATACTACAGAGTTGAGGGTAAAACTTTAATAGTTCTACCTTTTTAGATACAAATACTTGAAGTGGCCCGATTCCTATGCTTTTTCATAAGAAATTAAAGTTCCTTCCCATTTCCAAGCTGCATTTAAAAAGAAAAACTAAAACTAAATCTATTTTTGAACAACAAACATAAATAATTAAGAATTTGATTCTAAACGTGCCTTGGAGTTTATCAAGAGTATGCTTTTTTTTCAATGCAATGGCATAATAAATGGGACCGTGAGTGGTGTTAGAATTGCAAATGTGGAAAACACAATTCACATATGATAATTAACAATCACACAAATAAGAAACACAGGGATTTCACGTGGTTCACCCAAACGTTGGGCTACGTCCACCAAGCATAGGCATCGGTTGTCTTATTATTCAGATCACGGAGATTACAATAGACTTGCAAGTTCTCACTCTGTCTCTCTTTGCCTCTACGGGCTCACATGAATTTATATACATTCACACAAGAAACTGATTATTAAATGCAATCCCTATCCATATTCTAACTTGGTCTATTTGGTTGTAACCAACGCAAAATAATAGGATCCAAATCCATCCTTGGAGGAATTCGTTGTCACCAAATCCCAACAATCTCCACCTTGACAACAATTAACCTTATACCTTGCTTCTTCCTTTTGTTCATCACCTTTTCTGCAAGCCAAGAGAAGCCAAGCACCGCTGCAGCGTCCCTAATAAAACTGGTTTCATGATCTCGCATGTGTAACTTGCATGAGTTTGGATTTCTTGAGGGGTCACTCCACCTCCAACATGTCTTCCACAACTGTGTTGTGAGACATGTTTAGTGATAGATCTCCTCCTATCCAAGACACCTGTAAAATATACATTACGATTATCACAAACCATCTCAATGTAACCATTATAGGTGACATTTGTGTTTCTCAAATGCTGAAGCACCCGTTTCGCTACAGCCCCTGAATCTGTCATGTATCTGACAACGTCATTAGCATGTGAAACATCTAGTCTTAACCATTTCATCACATACAACATACCTCCTATTGAACTTACATGAGACATAACCTTTTCTTCTTTATAGACAGGACCTATGCTTGAAGAAAACTTATAATGGAAAGCAAGAGGGATAGAAACTGGTTTTATAGATTTCATACCGAATTCTAACCATCGCTTACCATTACCATCTATGTGTACTTCCATGCCCATAATTTGTTTTCCTACTCCTTGATTCCTCATTTGAATTGTTTTGTCCACCTGAGTCATTTTCTTACTGATTTTATCCATGCTTCGGCTTGCATCAAGCATATCATTAGCAAAGAACATCAAGACTGTGAATGTACTATAAACCGTATAGTCATTCCTACCCTTTGAAAAATCGTGACTCACTATGAAGGATTCAAACCTCTTGTATATTTGCCTGGGTACTAATAGGCCATACAATGAATTATCTAGCATGCAAACAAATTTACCGTTGCAATCTTGAATCAACCCTTTTGGTTGTTCCATACATACTATATCTCTATCAATGATGACCTTGTGAGAAGTAGGATCCCACGCACAACATCCATTTATACCACCATCATAACTTGCAGAGATATAAAACAAGCAGGAATTCAGAAACAAATATTTTAAGTCTGGAAATGATTTATTGCTTACCAGTACCTACAATTATTTTTTTCTCTTATGACCTTGATGCTTCTGCCATAAACAAGAAGATACATATGTCACTTCAGATGCCACTTCAGTACTCCCTTCCATCTTATAAAGGTTATCAACCTTTGTTGCCTTCATCACTACTAAACTACCTTTCAACAATGTGAGTGCTCCACCTTGACATGTGTACTTATATCCACAAGAATCCAACACTCCCAATGAAATCAAATTTGATTTAATCTCGGGTACATATCTAACATCCATTAATTCCCTAACAATACCATCGAACATCTTGATTCTAATACTGCCAACCCCAACAGTTTTACAGGGAATACCATTTCCCATGAACACTACA
>JASDQU010881368.1:0-19430 GCA_032191745.1 Picea mariana | reverse complement strand
AAATGAAATGTAACCTATAACACTACAAATTTCCTTGGACTAGATTTCCATCCCAACTAATTTTTAAGAATATGGGATTTTCACCATGTAAAAGTGAGTTGGTAGTGATTTGACTATAATTAATTTATAATTATCCATGTACAAATCTGATCATGTTAGGTGGTTTGTTTTGAGCTTTATACAAATATGAACAAATTCATTAAAAAAAAACTAGGCACAATGATATAATATATTTAATATGTAAATCAGATACAAAACTGAGTTGTTAAACAAAGGTAGATTAGAGAGAACAAAGACATGAGGAAAAGAAAAATAAAATTATGGAAAGTATGGAAGATAGTTAAATAATTAATGCATTGGAACGTTAAACAAAATAGTGCGAGGACAAAGGTCCAATACACGTAGACAGGAGGCAGTAGGTGTGGCATGGCAATTGCTTGCAAAGGCACCAACTTTTTTAGCGTCCTAGCTCCAAACTTGTCGTTCATGTCCGACAACTCAAGATGTATGTTGTCGAGAGGTGTCCACTCGAATAAATGGAGAAGTGACCTCAACATTGGGTGAATCATCCAACTCGCCAATGGAATCCCTACGCACATTCTCCTTCCTACTTTGAATGACATCAACTCCAAGTGTTGTTCCCTGTAAACCACGATATTATCAAAAAATCTCTCTAACGTGAATATCAATACCTCATTCCAGATCACATGGCCCCTTCCTATCACCCACACGTTCAGGAATACTTGGGTGTGTTTGGGTATCACGAACCCCTCAATCTTACCTTGGCTCTCTGCTCTACGGGGAACGAGTAAAGGACCAAGGGGATGTAATCAGAATGCTTCTTTCCCCATTACACATAGATGAGGGAGATTCCCAACGTCACATTCTTCTACCATTTGGTTGTGCCCAATCACCTTGTCCAACTCATTCTAAACTTGTTGCATTTTCTATGGGTTGCATATAAGTTCGTCCATCATCCACTCCATTATTTTTGTGATGGTGTCCGTTCCTTCTCCAAATATGTCCCGTGAGAAAAACATATAAAACAATCATTAAATTTTCTTAATTATAAAATTGAAATAAGTGAAAAGTAAAAAATTGTAATTGCATCGAGAAAAGTAAGATGAACTTTACGATCAGTATGAAAAATTGAAGACGTGTAATATTTTGTTTACCGTGGAGTTGGTATGACTAATCTAATATATTAAGGGATAGGAACCATTCTTACTAAATCTTGCCTTACCGAGTTACAATTTCTTCATTCTTTGCTTAATGGTGGGAGAAATAGAGGGGAAATCTAAAGAGACAACGTCCCTACTCTTCGAATTCCATGCCTTGAACAACTCGTATTACCGGATATCAATTATGTGACCCCTTCCTCATCAATCAAACCGGTAGTCCTTGCTAGGGAGTTCAACAATTCTTTCAATTACTGCTTCACGAAATGCATCCCTTGCTTGAATCTAAATCACTTAATAGATGAGGAAACTAAACCTATTACCGATTTGTGACTTGCTTAATACATATTAATTAAAAATTCACTGAATAAACATTCGTTGGCATGAACAACTCGTCAGTCATTTATTTTGCCTCATTTTTACAAGTCTGCGTTGGAAATGTCTGCAACGCTTTCATATTTCAAGATTCAACAAATTATGGCCGCACTAGCTGGCAGGGATGAAATGTCAGCAGTTGTCGATGGCATTTTAACTCTCCCACTTGCAAACATATACCAACAATCTTTACATGCTTAATGTTTGTCAACGATAATGTACTTGCTTGAAACACAATTACTTCAACCTCCCAGAGTGTCGATGACTTGTAGAATACGTATCAATGCAAAATTACAGATAACATTTAAAAAAAAAATTATTTTGTTTTTATTAATTATTATTTTTAAATAGACACCTCCAACCAAGGCTTATTATTCCCATCAACCCTTTGAGCCTATCAAAAATTTAGAATTTCATAAATATCAAAATTATAAATCTATATTTATTTTTATAAAAATCATGTTAATAATAAAAAATTATAAAACTTTAACCAACCATATAAAAATTTGTTATAATATTGATCAGGTCAGCTCACTTTGACCACAAAAGTGATTACTATAATCCTTGCATGGCAAGGACTAATCAAAGCATAGATCTCATAAATCCATGAATATTTATTTTTTCTGAGATATTAAGAATGGTTGTGGTGCACGAGTGAGATGGGAAAATATTGTTTAAGGTTGGTGGCCTCACTCGACGATGATATACTATGTATCATGTGTCATAATGATAGGTATTTTATATGGGTAATAGTCAACTAGCACAACTACATTAATAAATGTGGTTGATATACGTTGATCATAGCTATTGGTTTTTGGAAGGGGGAAAATGACATCGATCGACGTACATCAACCACTTTTAATAATGTGGTTGTGCTAGTTGACAACCAACATGCATGGGGAGGATTGGTAGACAATGGTAGACTACGGTTGACCATGGGTGACTATGGTTGACCATGGTCAACTTGTTAGGTACCATATCTATTATATTAAGCATAAAACAAAACAATGCAGAAAATACCAACGGAACAACAAAATTGTAGAGAACCACAACCAAAATTGATACCTTTATTGATAGAAAGTAATGTTCAATTGCCTCTTCGAGAGGGCAACCTCCAACAGAGTATCTCTCTATTACGATAATTCTCAAGACAAGGCTTTCACATGCCTCCTACTCTTATTTAGACTAATTTTATCTTCTAAAGAACATTCTAAATGAAGATATTTCTAGAAGCGGAAGCTTATATTAGGTCTTATTACATTGACTTGTTCACGTTTATTAAATAGGCCTTATTAACTAATGTTGCCCTTTATTACATGGAAAATATATTATTCTACCTACTTGAGGGGTTAGGGAGGTTAGGTCCCTAACATTCCCTCCCCCTTAAAGAACAACATTATCCTCAAGGTTGTTGATATTATGGTAGCTATGGGAGGTATTAACCTCTTAGAGGTAACCCTGACGAGACTAGAATATTCCAGGAAGCAAGAGAAACCTTAAAACGTTGGATAATAACCCTAGGAGGCAAGTCGGCTCAAGAGAATATTTATTATTGGGTTATTGGCCTCTAGAAGTAGAAGTTGGCCTAGTTAGGTCACTTGAAGGACTATAAATAAGAGGGCACTAGAGCTCACTTGTCACCTTACCTCTCACAACTGCATAAAGCTAGTAGTGCGCAAGTTTGGAGAGGAGTTGCAGTTGCAACTACTACAACTGGCAAATTTCAATTTTGGCTTGGACTCTCTCTTTGGTTATGGTTTGGACTTTCTGGCTAGTACGCTAGCTATGGAGAGAGGTACGCTACCTTGATTGGCTATTGGTTCTAGGGTTTGCTTCGGGAATTATTCTCTCTCTCAAGGTTAAGGTGCTCGGGGGTGGCTTCGGCCTATGGATGGGTGGCAATATTGCTATATTGTCTATGGTGAAACGAGCACACCTTTTATTCTAACAGGTTATGGGCCCACACTATCTTCAGACAATCTAACTGATGGAAGATAGATTGGGAGGATTTGCTCAGTTACAGTTGCAGTCAAGGTTTCCTTGTAGCAACGAAACCCTAACCCTCTTATTAAGGCACCTTAAGTGGAGAGATTGACCTAATTTATGGATAGCATGGTGTGCCCTAGCCTAGCACACCTCCTAGTACTCTCAGCATGACAAGACATCAAGTTTGAGTTTTTGGTCAAAGTCAAAGGTTGACCAAGTCAAAGCAGTGATGACTTACTCTATGAAGACAAAAAACAAGTTAGAAGGGGCTTCTAACTTCAGATCATGGAAGACAAGGATTGACCTCATCCTTACCAAGAATAAAGTGTTGGATATCGTGAAAGGAAAGATCATGGAACCACAGTTTGAAGCAAGAAAAGAGAAGGAACCTCACAACGTTGCAATTATGGAGAAGTTCAAGGATAATGACATCAACACTATGAGTATCATAGTGGAATTTGTAAAAGACCACTTGATAGCATACATCTCTCATCTTTACCAATCTAAGATGTATTATGCCCTAACTGACCTCTTCTCAGTCAGAAACATTGAACAAGTAATGAGTCTGAAGATTGAGCTCCGTGACATAAAAATGAATGATGACAATAGCATAACATCATACTCTGTGCGAATCTCTCAGTTAAGAGATCAACTACAAGACATTGAAGAAATCATTTCAGAAAAGGAACTAGTAAATATAGTACTGAATGGCCTTCCCAAGACATGAGATGCATTTGCCGCAAGCATGAACACAAGAAAGGAGTATCCCACATTTGAAGAACTTTGGACTTTCTGTGCACAAGAAGAATCAAGGATTAAAGATAAATCCAAAAAGAAATATGATGATCAAGCCTTCATAGCAAAATTCAAGAATTTCAGGAACAAAACGAAGTTTGGCCTAAGGAACAGATGAAGCAATAGTTGTCAAAGAAAGGGAACCCTCAAAGAAAGCCAAGCAAGGATAAAACATGCTTCTTCTTCTAAGTCAAGGTAACAATATTCTTCATAGTTCTTGTTCATACCATGTTTACATAGTTCCTGTACATCTATTTCTTAGAACATAAGATGGTCAGTGAAACAATACCTATGGAAGAATAACAAGATAAGGATTGTTATTACGATGACTACAAATCAAGCAATACACATGAAAAAGATGAAGTAAGTTGACATTCTTTGGCAACAATTCCTGTGGAAGCCATTATATAAGTAACAACTGCTAGATAGGTCGAAATCATAATCAAAATTGAAGAGACCCAGAAGAAGTCAGTAATCAAGAGGAAATTAGAATAAGACTCGTGACACCTTGCAGAAGGCAATAAGGATGCAAACATAAGTGTGTACTCTCTTAGATGGATGGAGCTGATTACATAATTCCAAAAGAAGAGCATGCATTCATGCATGAAGTGAGGATTAGGAGGGAGATAATCCTAAATGATATGATCCATTGAAGAATCCATGAAGATTATAAAGTATATGTCCATGTTCCCATTGAAAGTAGCAGCCATGATAAGCAACACATGTTCAAATTGATTCTAGAAGAAGTCTTCTTTGACAAGAAGTCTTAAGTATCCTTGGTTGACCATATACATCCATGTTCCTCTGATGAAAGGAAGAAATTGGAATCTTCAGGAAGGAACAACATGGAATCTATAGAAGACTCCATGGACCCAAAAGCTAAAGAGGATCATGAGGAAGAACCTGAAGATTCCAAGAAAGAAAGAAAAGCCAGAACAACCAGTTATTATACCAAGAATCATAAGACTACCAGCTTGGTTTGAACCCGCTGGAAGCAATCAACCAAGAAGAAATGAAAGTTGCGATGAAGAACAATGTATGTAAGAAAAAGGCTTATGAATGGAAACATTGTGAGATTCAAAGGTTTTTCCAGAAGGAGGGAGAAGACTGTGACGACAGCTTGTTCCAGTGAACCAAATATACCTCTTGCAGTATCCATGGATTGGAATTTACATGTAAAAGAGTTTTCTTCCCAATAAAGCAAAATTGATAGAGAAGCTTAAGGCCCATGTATGCAGATATAAGAAGACCTTGTATGGATTCAAGCAACTTGATGCAGAGTATCTCATATACAGCAGAAGCGTGGTGAAAACTTTAGTGTATTAGAATGATTACTTAGAAGTCTGGGATGATGGATTGATAATCCATGGCAAACTCCCATGATGATAGACCTGAAGAAGTTGAGAGACTCTAATCCAATAGACCTGTCTCTGTATCGACTGTTGATTGGCTTGTTAATGTATTTGGAGAATACTTAGCCAGATATTTTCCTTGTGAGATGTTTGAGTTATGATATACATCTGCATGGATTTATATATTGGGAAGGGAGTGCAGATGAAAGAAGAGTGCTACTTGGACATGTTTCAGTTTGAGCTTTTCCACGATGTCATGAGCTAGAAGGAAACATAAGTGTTGAATTCGACCATGACAAATTCAGAGCTATGTGAAACTTTCAGAGAAACCAGTGTTCCATGACAAACCAAAGTACATTGAGATCAAGCATTATATTCTCCGTGATAAAGTCTAGAAGAGAGAAGTGATTCTCTAGTATATCTCCACAGATGAGCAGATAACAGATATGTTGGCAAAGCCTTTGTCCAAGATGAAAAGTTTGTGTACTTAAGAGACAAGTTGGGGCTTGTGGAGACGAATTCCTTATTGGAAAAGGAAGTGATTACTCCCAAGTTGGGAGGGAGCACTGATATGATATTGATTTATGGGCAGTCATTTTCCAATTCGAAAAATGGTCCAGGATGGTCAGTTTTTTTTCAGTTCGGAAAGTGGTTTGAGATTTCTGACGGACAGGCATTTTCCAGTTCGGAAAGTGGTTTGAGATTTCTGATGGACAGGCATTTTCCAGTTCGAAAATGGTCCAGATCGGACAGTCATTTTCGTAATGAAAATGGTCTGATAGATTGTTGATGTACCATAGACAACGATTCCCATTGTGGCTAGTGTGGGGGAATGGTCCAAGACAGTCATTCTTCTTGGCAGTCACTTTGAGTAGTGGTCAAGTAGAATGGTCTGCCTTGTCGGGAAGTCATTCTATTGAAGTTCACAACTGTGAGTAGTTTCAAAGAATGGTTTGTTTTGGAGGTTGGTGCAGGACAGTCATTTCCTTAGGAAATGGTCCAGACAGTCATTCCCTAGGGCAGACTCATTCTCTCCAGGTTGCACTATGATTAGTGTCGGAGGAATGGCCCAGTTAGGTGAATGGTGCAGGTTCAACAATCAGGGATAGGCATTCCATAGGGTAGACTCATTCTCTCCAAGTTGCACTATGATTAGTGCCAGAGGAATGGCCCAGTTAGGGGAATGGTCAAGGCTCATAAATCAAGGACAATTATTCTTCTATGCTTGAGAAGAATAGTACAGATAGCCTATGGTTGATGTTTTACCTTTTGAGGGTAGATGATCTTCCATATCTCACATATGTGAATGGAAGAATGGCCCAAATGACTCAGTTCATATCATGACATTATTTTATGCAGGTTGATATCAGATGATATGATTGATATGGAGACTGTATGTCTTTGGACAGTAGTTGTATGCTATTGTGGTGGATGTGTTCCACTAGTTGTGACTATGTGTCACTGGTTAGTAGCCATGTGCTACTAGGTGTGGTTGTGTACCACTGGATAGTAGTTGTGTACTACTATGGATAGACACAGTTGTGTTCCATTGAATGGCATTGTTTTGATTGCCATGGAGACTACCACTAGTGTTGGAGATAATTGTCAGCTAGATGGATTTTCAGTATGTTGGTGGATAGACATTCTCCCTATGGAAAATGGTCCAAGACATTCATTCTTCTAGGACGTATGTTTGGATTAGAAGAATAGTCCTTGTAGCACACGACGTGGCTTCCATCATCTGTTGGAACATTTATTATTAAAGGACATATGTCCATACTAGAAGAATGGTTCTCATATCACTCTGTGGAGTGAGTGACTTATTCAACATCATGCATGATTACTCAGATGGAGTATGGATTCAAGAGATGATGCAGTTGATGCTATCAGATGATACTAATAGTGATGATGGTATTCATGGTTTGACCATGAGATATCATGTGTGGTTGTGATGGTGCTACTGGTTGAATGGTTTGTTTGTGCGCAAGACCATTGCCTTTAATGCCTCCCTATCTAGGAGGGAGTGTTGATATTATGGTAGTTGCGGGAGGTATTAACCTCTTACAAGTAACCATGATGAGACTAGAATATTCCAGGAAGTAAGAGAAACCCTAAAATGTTGGATAATTACCCTAGGAGGCAAGTCAACTCAAGAGAATATTTATTATTGGGTTATTAGCCTCCAGAAGTAGAAGTTGGCCTAGCTAGGTCACTTGGAGGACTATAAATAAGAGGGTGCTAGAGCTCATTTGTCACCTTACCTCTCACAACTGCATAAAGCCAGTAGTGCACAAGTTTGGAGAGGAGCTGCAGCTGCAGCTGCTGCAATTGGCAAATTTCAATTTTGGCTTGGACTCTCTCTTTGGTTATGGTTTGGACTTTCTGCCTAGTACGCTAGCTATGGAGAGAGGTATGCTACCTTGATTGGCTATTGGTTCTAGGGTTTTCTTTCAGAATTATTCTCTCTGTCAAGGTTAAGGTGCTCGGGTGTGGCTTTGGCCTAGGGATGGGCGACAATATTGCTATATTGTCTATGGTGAAATGAGCACACCTTTTATTCTTAAAAAGGCTTGAGATGAGGAAATTGTTATATAATGGTGGTCGACTCCCAAGTGGAATCTTTTGGAGTTGTATCTTTCCACTGAACTAACACTTCTTTGATGGTGCGCTGACGGAGACGATACTCACACTAGTCCAAGACTGCCTGTGGTTGCAACCAAATGGAACCTTCTTCATCCAACTCGGGGAAATAAGTTGGAGTTTGGCACTTAGTTCCAATCACTTTATTTAAGCATGAGAAATGAAAAACATGATGGAGCTTAGAATGACTGGGAAGAGCTAACTGATAAGACACTGGCCCCACTCGCTTGAGAATTGTATAAGGACCATAAAAGTTTGGAGCAAGTTTCTAATATTGTTCATCTTTGAGTGAAGTCCATTTATAAGGTTGCATATGAAGAAACACCTGGTCACCTTCAACAAATTGATGTTCAGAATGACCCTGATATTCTTATTTCTTCATGCGATTCTGAGCCATAACCAACTTTTCTTTGAGTGTATGGAGAATAGCCTCTCAGACTGTAAGATTTTTGTCAACCTCATGAACCTTCGAGACACCTGGCATGTATGAGAGAACCGACGATGGTTTTTGTCCATAGACTGCTTCAAAAGGAGTCATGCAAGTAGTTGTATGGTAAGATGTATTGTACCACCATGCAGCTAGGGGTAACCACTAAGCCCACTTGTTTTGTCTATCAGATGCAAAACACTGCAAATATGCTTCCAAACACTTGTTGACAACTTCAGTTTGGCCATTGGTACGGAATGATAGGTTGTGCTGAGATGCAATTGGGTGCCCTGGGGCCTAAACAATTCATGCCAAAAATTGTCAGTGAAAGTTGGATCTTGGTTGGAGATAATAGAATGAGGCATAACATGGAGTTTGAATATATTATCCATGAAAATTTGAGCCACTGTGGATGAGATGAACATGTGTTGAAGAAAACATAAATGAGTATATTTGTAAAGATGATCAACTACCACCATGATGATTGACTTATTTCCCGATTTTGGTAAGCCAACAATGAAATCCATAGAAATGTCCCTCCAAATAGCAGGGGGAATTGGAAGCGGTTGGAGTGTGTCTAGAGCTTAGATTGTTTCTCCCTTGTTGCATTGATAGACATCACATTCAACCACAAAGGTGCAGATGTCCTGTTTCATACCATCCCGAAAAAAATAATGTTTGACCCATTCATAGGTTTTNTGGGTGAAGCATGAAGCTCAGAAAGCACTGTGGATTTAAGTTGCGAATGCTTACTTAAATATAGACGACCTTTGTAGCAAATCTCTTCATTGTGCCAAGAGTACCTTGGAGAAGCTAGATAATGTTGTTGCAATTGTTGGATCAAACGAGAAAGTTTGGGGTCTTGTAGCCATTCATGGCGAACAACTTGGAGCCAATCTGGTACAATGAAGGAGAGTGAAAAGAGGGACCCTTCTTCTTCATACTTCGTGGAAAGATCATCAACCACCATGTTTTCTCTGCACTTCTTGTAAATGATCTCATAATCATATCCAAATAGCTTGGTCACCCAATTTTGTTGCTCCGGGGATGAAATTCGTTATTCCAGAAAATACTTGAGGCTCACATGATCAGTTTTAATTTGGAAGCATTTCCCTAATATATAAGGATTCCAGAGATCCACGACATGTAGAATAACCAACATTTCCTTTTCATAGATTGATTGGCCCAAATATCTCTCCGAAAGTTGTTTTCTAGTGAAGGCCAAAGTCCTACCATCTTGCATGAGGACTGCCCCAATTCCTTTCCCCGAAGCATCACATTCCAGAACAAAAGTCTTTGTGAAGTCGAGAAGTACTAGGACATGAGTCGTGCACATAATTTCTTTCAAGGTGTGGAAGGATTGATCAGTTGCAGGAGTCCATGTGCAAGCATTATTTTTAAGGAGAGAAGTGAGAGGTGTTGCAATTTTTCCATAATTCTAAACAAACTTGCGATAATAGCATGTTAAACCCAGAAAACAATGCATGATCTTAAGAGTTTTAGGGTGAGGCCAATCCTACATAGATTAAAGTTTCTTAGGATCCACCCATACACAATCCTTGCCGACAATATGACCCAGATACTCCACTTTCGAGGCTCCAAAGGCATAATTAAAATGTTTGAGTAAATGTTGGTGCTCAGAGAGTAGGTGGAGAAATTGATCCAAATGAGCGAGATGGGAAGTCCAAGTTTTACCATAGACGAGAATATAATCAAAGAAAACTAAGAAAAAATGACGGAGAAAAGGATGAAAGACATGATTCATGAGACTCTGGAAAGTGGAGGGAGCATTACACAAGACAAAAGGCATTGCCAAGAACTCATAACGACCCTCACGAGTTCTAAATGCAGTCTCGGGAATGCTTTCCTTTTTCATATGGATCTGGTGGTACATAGAACGGAGATCAAGTTTGGTGAAGTACTGAGCACCACTCAATTCATCCAAGAGGTCATTAGTGACATGAATGGGAAATTTGTCTTTGATGGTGTGTTTGTCGAGGGCACAAAAATCAGAACACATGCACCAAGTGCCTTCTTTCAGCTTGACTACCATGACTATAGGAGAAGAATAGGGGATGGTACTAGGACGGTTAACACCCACTTCAAGCAATCCTTGAATAATTTTCTCAATTTCATTCTTCTGGGCAAAGGGATGACGATAAGGACGAACATTGAGAGGAATAATACCCACTATGAGAGGAATGGAAGGATCATGGATTCCATGGGAAGGGAAAAGTCCTTGGGGAGTGGTAAAAACAACTTGGTGTTGAGAGAGTATAGATTGGAAGTCAGGATGCACATAGGGTGTCTCAACAACGTGAATGGAGTGGAGTTGGGCGATAATGCCAGAATGACCCTCTTTTAGGAGCTTTTCCATTTGATGGGAACTAATGATGTCAGGGGAGCCTGTTGTGATGCCTTGGAACCTATATTGTTGTCTCTCATGTTGGAATTGCATGGTTAAAATCCATGAAAATGGGGCCAAGAATGTGTAACCATTCTGCACCGAGCACAATGTCACAACCGCCCTTGTCAATAGTAAACATATGATATTTCAGGTGATACTGACCAATTTGGAGCCACACATTTTCACAACGTCCCCCACTTTTGATGGAACCTCCATTGGCAATCATTATTTGAAACTTGTTGACTGCATAGATATAATAATTGATTTCTTAGGCAATGCAGTGATGAATAAAATTACAGATGTTGCTACTGTCAACTAGGATGATGACTTTTAGATTCTTATTGTAATCAATTAACTTGAGGGTTTGGGGAGTAGAGAAGCTAGTGAGGGCATTCGGTGAAATCATTAGTTCGACTTCTGGTGGATCAGAGGGTGGAGTCAGATCAACTAGTGTTGGTAGCTTGGCCATAAAGGAAACATCTACCTCCTCTTTAGAAATATCCTCAAACATGGCCATAAAAAGAGTACGTTCCTTACACTTGTGCCTTGGAAAATATTTTTCATCACAATTATAGCAAAGTCCCTTGAGTTGGTGTTCATCCATTTCAGCCTAGGTTAATTTCTGGATCTTGAGGGGAGTTGCAGGAGGAGCAGGAATGGTGGGTTTAGGAGGAGGAAGAAAGGAAGATTTTTTGGTTTGGTAGGAGACAATTTGTTGTTCTTCCTTGGCTCTATTAGTAGCTTCTAACCAAGTATGGGGGCGTGCCATTATGATGTGAGCAAGGATTTCATCTTTTAGGCTATTGATAAAGCATTCCTTGAAGAAGGCATCTGACATGCCCCATGTTTTGAAAGCCAAGTGTTCAAAGGTGGTGATAAAGTATTCCACTATCCCATTCTCTTTCAACTTGATCAAACGACCTAAATGGCGGGTGTCAGAGTCAAAGCATTCACAAAGCTCCGCAACCAACCGTGTCCAAGCAACATACCCTTGGCATGTCTTTCTACGCCATTGCCACCATTTCCAATGTTTCAGATCTAAATGGATAATACCATAATGAAGTTTGGCCAACTCATCAATAATGCCATGCAAAGAGAAATCATGTTCCATTTGAGTGACCCAACTTGTGGGATCCAAGCCATCAAATTTGTTCACCTAAATTCTGGGAAGGAGTAGGCCTCAAGGAAGGTGATTGGAATGAGGACCTTGGAAATGGGAAGATTCAATGTCTTAATGATAGTAAGGTTGTTCATAAGAGGTAGGGTTCATGTAGTGGCTCAACAATTGGTTGAGTGTCTTTGATGATGGCACATTAGTCATGGAGGATATGAATGGAGGAATTGAGCTTGTTAATGTTGGAATTGAGAGTCTTGATGTCCTCCTTGTTCTGGATGTTTTTGACAATCAAGGTATTGAGTTCTTGGGTGCGAGTGTTGGCTATTTGGGTAGAGGCAAAAATGGGCAGGGGGGTTTGGACTGAAAAATAAATTACAAGTTAGGGGTATCACGACAGATGAGAAAAAGAGAGAAATAAAATGGGATAGAAAATGAATAAGGGTGCTAGGAAGGGTGGGTGGGACCACAAAGAAAAATGTTGGCAAGGGATAGGTACCACGATGGTCAGGGCGAAAAGGGGAATCGAATGGGATAGGTCCCAAATAAGGGTGCTAGGAAGGGGGTCGGGTCCACAGGAAAAAAAAGTCTTAAAAACTATAGGTACGACGATAATCAGGGTGAAGAGAGGAATCAAATGGGATAGGTCCAGAATAAGGGTGTTGATGGGACCACTATACTCTTTTTTTTTTTTTTAACTTATGCAGAGTTATACTACAACCTTGAGAATATCGCAGTGACAACTTGCCCAAATTGTTAACAGGAAAATTGTGTAGGAATGCAGAATGCAAGAGGCAAGGTTGTGCAACAACAAATCTTTGCTTTTCTTTTTCTATTATGTTCCTTTCCCAAGGGTTAGGGTTTTTAAGGTTCCTACAGACAAGGGTTTTCCATGTGCTATAACTCTCTGATATACATGCGGGGTCAAACAATAGTACTCATCCCAATATCTCAAGGCTCCAACTAAGGAGGCTTGACCGTACCCTTAGTCATACTACCCAATTACCCAAGTACTAAAGAGTATCTTCCCGAGTGTTGTTCTCAATGTCACTATAGTAGTCAGGTGGTCGATCAATTGATCTGGAGTTGGTTTCAAGAGACTTACGAGACTCCCGATATAGCTGTTAGTATGTGGGAGTGATGGTCGTGTATAGATTTTGTCTGATGCGATACTACTCAAGGGGCACCAACATGGATTACAAAGGTTTCCAACAAGGTAAAACGTGTGTTTCTAAACAACCCTTTGAAACCATCTATATTTCTTGTGTGTAATCTTCCCCACTGTAGTTTTACCCGCTAAGCAACAAATCTTTGTGCTTTAAAATTGTCTACAGTACATGTCTCTACCCTGGAAAAAACAATTCCCACGGTTTCTGCAGAGGAAAGTGGTCCGATACCTCTTGTTAGGTACCATGTATAATATATTAAGAAAAAAACAGAAACACTGCATAAAATATTAGCGGAACAACAAAATTTTAGAGAACCACAACCAAAATTGACAACTTTATTGATAGAAAACAATGTTCACTTGCCTCTTTGAGGGAGCAATCTCCAACAGAGAAACGCTCTATTACAATAATTATAAAGGCAAATATTTCTCATGCCTCCTACTCTTATTTATACTAATTCTATCTTCTAAAGAAAATTATAAAGGAAGATCTTTCTATAAGTGGAAGCTTCTATTAGGTCTTCTTACATTGACTTGTTCACATTTATTAAATAGGCCTTATTAACTAATGTCAACCTTTATTACATGGAAAATATATTATTCTACCTACGTGACGGGTTAGGGAGGTTAGGTCCCTAACATAACTATGGTTGACTATGGTTAAGTATAGTCAAATTATGGTTGACAAGGGTTTATTATGGTTGACATAGGGTTGACTATGGATGACCATGGTTGACCATAGTTGTCCATGTTTAACTATAGTCGACCATGATAGAGAATGACTGAGTATGGTAGACCATGTTGACGTTAGTTGAACATGGTTGAGTATAGTTGACTATGAAATACTATAGTTGACTATGTTTGACTGTAGTTGTCTATGGTTGACTATGGATGCACATTATTGACAATGGTTCACCATTGTTGAGTATGGTTAACTATGTTGACCCTATTAACCATGGCGAGAATGGGTGAGCATGGTTGTCTGTGGTTGACAATGGTTGAAATTGGTTGACCATGGTTGACTATGTTAAACTTTGGTCGACTATGGTTGAATGTGATCAACCATGGTTTATGTAAGGTACTAGATGTATTATGCAGAGTAGAAACTGAATTATTATGACGAATATCAATAGAAAGAGAAAAATATAGAGAACAATGACACCATAAATGATACTTTTATTTATAGAAAGCCAAGTTCACTTGCCTCTTCGAGGGGGAAACCTCCAGCAGAGCATAGCTCAATTATAAAATAATTCTCAAGACAAAACTTTTCCATGCTTCTACTCCTATTTATACTATTTCAATCTTATAGAGAACATTCTAGAGGAAGATCTTTCTAGGAGAGGAACCTTCTATCAAGTCTTCTTACATTAGACACGTTCACTTTATTACACCTACCTTATTTACTAATGTCGACCTTTATTACATAGAAAACACATTATTCTATCTACTTGAGGGGTTAGGGAGGTTAGGACCTCAACATTCCCTCCCCCTTGAAAAACAACCTTGTCCTCAAGGCTTGAGATGAGGAAATTGTCGCAAAATGACAGTCGACTCCCATGTGGAATCCTTTGGTGGTGTATCCTTCCATTGAAATAAAACTTCCTTGATTGTGCATCAATGGAGATGATGTTCATAGTGGTCCAAGACTCCTTAGGGTTACAACCAAATAGAGCCTTCTTCATTATTCAGGGAGACTAGTTTGAGTCTGCCACTCGATTCCAATCACTTTCTTCAAGTAAGAAACATGGAAAATAGGATGGAGCTTAGAGTGATTAGGGAGAGATAAATTGTAGGCCATAGGCACTAAGCACTTGAGAATGGTATAAGGAACATGAAACTTGGGAGCAAGTTTCTGACAATGATCTGCTTTGAGTGATGTTTTCTTATAAGGTTGCAGACGAAGAAATACCTTATCTCCTTCAAAAAATTGGATTTATGAACGTCCCTGGTCATCTTGTTGCTTCATGCGATTCTAAGCCATGAATAAATTCTCTTTGAGGGTACGAAGATTGACAGCTTGGACTGTAAGAGTGTTTTCAACTTCCTAGATCTTGGAGAGATCGAGTAGGTAGGAAAAGACAAAAGGCGACTTTTGACTGTAAATCGCTTCAAATGATGACATGTGAGTGGAAACATGGTAAGAGGTGTTGTACCACCATTCATCAAGTGGTAACCACTGAGCCCATTGAGATTTTTTGCCAAACGCGAAACACCACAAATATGTTTCCAAGCACTTGTTTTCAACTTCATCTTGATCATCAGTCCGAGGATGATAAACGAAGCTGAGATGCAATTGGGTGCCCTGTAGCTTGAACAATTCTTGCAAAAAATTGCTGGTGAAAGTTGGATAACAGTCGAAGACAATAGAATGGGGCATGCCATGAAGTTTGAAGATATTATCCTTGAAAATTTGAGCCACTGTGGATGTTGTGAATGATGTTGGAGGGCACATAAATGAGCATATTTGGAAAGGTGATCTACTACAACCACAATGATGGATTTTTTACCCGATTTGGGTAAGCCGACAATGAAATCCATATAAATATCCGTCTAGATATCTCGTGGAATAGGTAGAGGTTGGAGTGTGCCTTGAATATTGACTGTTTATCCCTTATTACATTGACAAGTATCAAATTTAGCCACAAAGGTGCAAATGTCTTGTTTCATGCCTTCCCAGAAAAAAAATAAATTGATCCTTTCATATGTTTTGTGAAAACCTGAATGCCCAATTGTTGGTGAAGCATGAAGCTCATACAACACAATGGATTTAAGGTGAGACTATGGGATTAAATACAAGTGACCTTTGTAGCAAAGCTCCTTGTTATGCCAAGAGTATCCCGAAGAGGCATGAGGATCTTGTTGCAATTGTTGGATTAGGCCAGGCAATTCAGGATCTTGGAACCATTTGTGGTGAATGACCGTTAACCAGTCAAATACAAGGAAGGAGAGTGAGAAGAGAGACCCTTCTTATTCATATTTCCTCGAAAGGGCATCAACAACCACATTTTATTTTCTTTTCTTGTAAATGATCTCATAATCATAACCAAACATTTTGGTCAACCACTTATGTGTCTCCAAGGATGAAATTCATTGTTCCAAGAAATATTTGAGGTTGTGATGATCTATTTTAATTTGGAAGCACTACCCAAGCAAGAAAGGACACTAGAGATTCAGCGCGTGTAGAATAGCCAACATTTCCTTTCATAGGTGGATTTTCCCAAGTGTTGCTCATATAATTATTTGCTAGTGAAAGCCAAAGATCTGCCATTTTGCATGAGAATTTCCCCCATTCCTTTCCTAGAAGCATCACATTCCAGAAAAAAAACAATCTTGATGAAGTTAGGCAACACTAGAACAAGAGTCATGCACATAGCCTCTTTCAAGGCTTGAAAGGATTGATCAGTTGTGGGAGTCCAACAAAAAGCATTATTTTTAAGAAGAGCAGTGAAGGGAGCTGCAATTTTTCCATAATTTTGAACAAACTTGCGATAATAGCTTGTTAAACCCAGGAAATCACATAGTCTTTTAAGATTTTTAGGGCAAGGCCAATCCTTCATGACTTCAATTTTCTTATGATCTACATATAGTGCACATGTACACCATCCCTGCCAACAATATGGCCTAGGTACTCTACTTCATAAGCTCCAAAAGCACATTAAAACTATTTGAGAAAGATTTTGTGTTGAGACAGTAAGTGTAAGACTCGATCCACATGAGCTAGATGGGCATGCCAAGTTTTACTATAGATGGTAATATCATCAAAGAAAGTTAAGACAAAATGAGAGAGGAAAGGACAAAAGACATGATTCATGATACTTTGAAAAGTGGAAGGTGCATTACATAGGCCGAAGGGCATGACCAAGAACTCATAATGGTCCTTGTGAGTTCGAAAGGCAATTTTGGGAATATCAACCTCTTTCATACTTATTTGGTGCTAGCTAGAACATATATCAAGTTTGGTAAAGTACTATGCACTCAATTCATCCAAAAGGTCATCATTGACATGAATGGGGAATTTATCTGTGATGGTGATTTTGTTGAGGGCGTGAAAATCAGGACACATGGGCCAGGTGCCTTCTTTCTTGAGTACCCTAACTATAGGATAAGAATAAGGGCGAGTAATAGGATGGAAACACCTGCTGCTAGCAATTCCTGAAGAATTTTCTCAATTCCATTTTTTCGGACAAAGGGATGATGATAAGGGAAAGCATTGGGGGAAAGACTGCCAAGAACGAGGGGAATGGAATGATCATGTGTGCCACGAGAAGGGGGAAGTCCTCATGGATTGTTAAAAATAGATAGGTTTTTGGATAGTAGATATTGAAGGACAGGATGAACAACAGGTGGGGGGGTATCGACTTCTTGAATGAAGTGCAGTTGAGTAATAAGACCTTTTTTTAGTAGTTTTCCATTCGGTGGGAATCGATGACCTCAGGGGAGCCTATCGTAATGCCTTGGAATTGATACTAATTTCCATCCTATTCAAATTTCATGGTTAATTCCTTAAAGTCCATGGTGATGGGGCCTAGTGTGCGTAGCCATTTAGCACCGAGCACAATGTCGCAACCGCCCATGTCAATAGAAAACATACAATATTTCAGGTGGTACTCACCAATTTGCAAGCACCCATTTTCACAACGCTCCCCACATTTCACGGAACCACCATTTGCAATCATGATTTGAAAATTGCTGACTACACGGATATAACAAATGGTCTCTTGAGCAATGCAACGATGAATAAAATTATGGGTGTTGCCATTATCAACTAGGATAATTACTTTCCTATACTTAATGTAGCCACTTAACTTGAAGGTTTGGGGGACAAAAAGACCAGTGAGGGCATTCAACGAGATAATCGATTCAACTTCTGGTGGATTAGAGGGAGGGGTATGATCATCTGCTTGGGGTATATCTTCAGAATGGGGAACATTGACATCCTCTTTAGAAACATCCTCATAAATGGCCATGCAAATCTTTTTTTCCTTACACTTGTGCCTCGAAAATTATTTTTTATCACAATTATGCAAAGACCCTTAAGTTGGTGTTCATCCATTTCTGCCTGGGTTAATTTATGGATCTTGAGAGGAGTGGAAGGTGTCAATGTTTCATCGAACCCTGCACAAGAGATCTAGCTAAAGAAAGTACAAACAAAGCTTATCAAGAAAGGATGAGAGATTCAATATGGAAGAATGAGAAAATACATTCACACTACTCCAATGAGCTAATCAATGATGATCATTGTGATCATTGTGATACAATGAATGAATGGAATACACTCATATATAGGAAAGAACATTCCATAATTAATAAAATCAATCATGTAGTTAGCTTTCCTTAGGTCCATTGCATGCATGCATAATAGTGATGGTCTAAATAGAAAGTGTAAAATAGAACTAGTCAGTTAACTCCCACTGAAGTAGTGTGTCGAAAATAGTAATTTATCCAACACCCTCCCTGAACATCACTATGGAGTAAAAATGAGTCCCGACTACTAGGCCATATTAGGTACTCATGTACAATGCAACTAATGAACATTGAATAAAAAATGAGGAAAGAGGGAAAACCGCGTGGGAACAAAACCCCCCCTCAAAAGACCATGCATCAAAAGAAGAAAAGGCAGTTGCTAGGCAACTATGTTCTTCACTCCAAGACGATCCCGAAAAGTCTGAAGCTTCAGCTCACTGAAAGTCTTTGTGAAGATGTAGAAATCTTTATGGACCCGATGAAGTCCTTTGGCAACTTGTCTAGCCATGTACCTCTTGATCCTGTGGACCCATATGCACCTGAAAATATTCCTTTCTACTGGAAGTGGAACCATATACCAAGTCTGATTCTTTAGGAGTGAGTCATACTCTTTCTGCATGGTTGCTTCCCATAATGGAGTTCCCACATCCTTACCGTAGGTATGTGGATCTTGTTAGAATATAGAAGATTGTGTGCTTGTTTTACCATTGACGATGCCCTCGTCACCCAACCATAGGCCGA
>JASDQU010881367.1:1840-34339 GCA_032191745.1 Picea mariana | reverse complement strand
AATTACGATAGTGGGTGTGTTACAGTTTTGCAGAGAGGATATTTTTTTAATGGATGATATACTTTATGTTAAATTATCCTTTATTCCATATTCCATCTTATAATCCATTTTTTTGATATGCTTATCAATTGCCTTCTAACTTCAGGGTGTTTGTGTGACTCCATTGCCCAATGGTTTAGCCTATTGATCTGCAGTTTGTTGCCCTCTCCCTTTCTTTCTCAATCTTGTTGATCCACCTATTTAAACCAAAACTTATCTTTTACATTTTTATGGGTACTGAGCTTTCAATTTAGCAGTCAAAGTGTAACTTTCTGTGCTAACATTGGTAACACTAAATATAAAGATGGATAGATGGAAAGAATTACATGTACCTATGGACAGAGCTAGGAAAAATCTCCACCTTAACACTTTCACCTTGTCCAAAAAAAAATATCCTCCTCTATGACTCATTCTCAGTATTTATTCTAGAAAAAGTTGATCCATAAAAAGAGTGTAAAGTCTGAGAGGGTATGTAGATAAATCCGTCGGAGCTATGGATGCTCATTGACAGGGGAGCAAGGTCTGTGATGTTGGGGTGACTCCGTTAGGGATATGGATGCTCGTTGGAAGTGGATAAACACCGTAAGAAAGTAATGATAGCTAAATTTCCTCACCCCAATGGATTCCCTACCCATCTCTTGTTTAGAAAGGACATGGATTGAGGTTAAAAGGAAAGGGGATAGAAAATTTGAACCCCACAGGAAGATCCAGATTCACAAACCCGGGAACTTGTGTACACATTGATAGAAAAGGTTTTGTTGAAAAGGAATAGAATAAATCCAGAGGGTTTCTCAACCAATTTGCATAGGCTAAGAACAAGGGAAGAAGAAGAGATTATGTTTTCACCTAGAGAATTTCCATTTGTTCAGCACTCAACACACCCTAAAAAACTTTGCGAAATTTATTTTGTTTTGGGTACCACTTATCATTTTTGAATCAGGGTCAATGTTGTGGGATGGATGGATTTATATGATGTTATTGAGTCTTATTATCGATTATTCTTGATTGGTTTGAAGTTATTGAAGGATTGACTTTTTTTTGTTTTTGTAACATTGGTATGAAGGGCCTAAAATGTACACGGTTTAAACTTTTTTAACAATCAACAAATTATGGTCTATAGTACAGTTCTTTAATATCACTGATACATTTTCGGAATTGACAAGTTTCAAGATATAATTCATAAATACTGACAACTATAACAAATCGTCGATCGCCGATACATTTTCAGCATCAACGAAATCCGAGGGACTAAACTGTGAAACATTAACCGTCACAAATCGTCGATCGTCGATCGCAGATATATCGTCGCATCGACAGGATAGGACGTTGTAGTCAAGGATGTATGTCTAAATAAAATAACCGATAACGAAAAACATTTCTCACGTAGAGGTCAAAATCAACAACCACGTGTCTTTTCTACATAAATAGTCTGTATGACTCGGTCTTTTCCTTGCGTCGTCTTTTGAGGTTACCTGTGTCATATCCATACTTCCATGTCATCATTTCATGTCAGCGTTGTACAACGATTTTGAGTTGGCGTCGAAAGTTTTTTGTAACATCCCCCGACCACCCATGCCAAGGAACACTACACGAGAGATCGCTTTCGTTCTCTTAGCGGAACATACTGTAACATACCCAACATCTAACTGAGTTATGCCACATAAAATTTTCGAACTACATGCAATTAAAATATATACACATGGAACTCTTGTGGAAATATAAATACAAAAAATGTAAACAAACAAATACATCCATAAATGCACAAATTCACACTGAAATAACAATAAACATAGACATGCATCATATACAGGAACTACTCATAAACATATAGATAGTTATAACCACGCATAGGATAAGCCCATAAAAATAAACACGTAAATAACAATGCATCATGTAAATTTATCACATAATTGACACTTATCTTGGTAAGAATGTCACCAACTGCATGCAGACCTTCCACAAACCTCCCAACCTTAGACCATACTCCTCATCACTCTCCTCAGTGGGTCAACCCCGAGCTGGGACTAAACTCCACCTGAGTAAAGGGATTCCTAACCAGGCTAATGGCTTAAAGGTAACAAGAAAGACTCTGTCACAGGTGTCTATTCAAACTAACAACTTACAATCCATCATTCCCCACATACCTGTCCCACCCCAGGAAGTGTGCCCCTTCTCTGCTCAATAGTCCTTCGGTTGCCCCACTTCCTTTCCGGGCTTCAACAACAGGCCAAACAGGAAGTCTCAAATCCCTGTAGCTGTATTTTAGCACCTTCAGGAAATCAATTCCAACAATTCTCTCACCCGAAGATAAATTGCTCACGGGCCTGAAAACCTACCTCTTCAATATCCCACAAGCCTGACAACCCGCTTCTTCAGTCCAGCTCCCCAGATAACCAGCTACACAAACATGTATGGCTATGGATACAGTTCAGGTATAGTGATATGAAG
Organism: Picea mariana; assembly: GCA_032191745.1. Taxonomy (NCBI): domain Eukaryota; kingdom Viridiplantae; phylum Streptophyta; class Pinopsida; order Pinales; family Pinaceae; genus Picea; species Picea mariana. Next base: position 31,852 of record JASDQU010881367.1, on the reverse strand, counting down.
GTACGTAGGATAACTCAATGGTTGTGTGAATGATCCTGGAATAATGGCTCCATGATGGAAAGAGTGATCGAAAATGAACTTAGTCCCCACAATATGTATGCGTGTCCCCAACTTGACACTTGTCATGTCGAGAGCTACTTTGGCCCACTTGTCCCCATGCTTAGAACTTAGGATAAAATAACTATCCATACTTTATATTTAGGAAATATTTATATAATATTCCTTTTTGGCTTAAGATCCCTAGCTTAGCCCCTTTCCTTAAATTTTATCCCCTCCCTTTCCCTAAATAGTGGAGTTTAGTCCCCCATCTCTTTTATCATGGTCGGTATGTGCACAATGATGTATTTTATATAAATGATGAGACATGTACAAAATAGGTGCACTGGCCTTCAACATCTAGGCTCTCTGGCCTAATCAAAACATAAGCATCCTATATTTTAATAACTGGCTCACCAGCCTATAAGACATAGCATATACAAAAAGGCTCCCTAGCCTCAAAATCGCGCACACTTAAGTTACTGCACCCGATATCCTTGAATGTGCACACTTCATCATTTTACTGTGCAATACATGCATGCACTATGCCATGAAAGGTGCATACGAAATGATATCAATCATATCACCAACTTAAGTACACTTTCATTTACATTTACCATTGGGTTTTGCCTAGGGGTATTATAATCCCCTCCCCTTATTTATGCATTGTCCTCAGTGCATCATGTATAGATATACAACAAAATTTCAAACATCCTAAAAACGATGTGGGTATTTTGCTAGCATTTCATCCTCATGCTCCCAAGTAGCGTCCTTAGGACCGTACAAGGTCCATTAGACCTTTACAATCCCTATGGCTCGATTCTGGAGCTGTTTGATTTTCCGGTCCAGAATGCGTACCAGATGCACTTGAAAAACCCCTTCTTGTTCCACCTGAATCACATTCCAATCAATAACATGATTAACATTAGGTATATATTTCTTGAGCAATGATACATGGAATACATTATGAATAGACATAAATGCAGGAAATACAATCATATAAGCCATTGGACCAATCCTCTCTAGGATTTCAAATGTCCCACAATAGCAAGCTGCCAATTTTGAACAATTTCCCAACTTCAAGGAACTTCTGTTGGCTTTCACTTTCAAGAATACATGGTCCCCAACTTTAAATTCCCTATGAGTTCTTCCCTTATCAACATAATTTTTTTGCTTGTCTTGGGCAGCCTTTAAATTTTGTTTTATTTTCAACATTTTCTCCTCCATTTCCCTGAGTAAATATATCCCAACCACTGTTCTATCTACTGGGTTATCCCAGCTTACCAGTGTGTTGCGCTTTTTTCCATAAAGTGCCTCAAATGGGCTCATCTTTAGAGATGCTTGGTACCCATTGTTATAAGAAACTCTACCAAGTGTAGGTAGTCTTTCCATTTTGATGGTTTATCCATCACATACATCCTCAACATATCCTCAATCACTTGATTCACCCTCTCTGTTTGTCCATCTAATTCTGGATGATAAGCTGTACTAAAATTCAAATTTGTTCCAAATCCATTAAATAACCCCTTCCAAAATTTTGAGTCAAATTTTGGATCTCTGTCAAACACAATTGTCTTGGGTATGCCATGTAATCGAGCAATTTATCTTATATAAACATCAACAATTTTGGTTGTCTTGTGAGTGAGATTAATAGGAATAAAATGGGTAGCTTTAGTAAGATTATCCACCACTACCATGATAGAATCATGTTGCTTGTTTGTTCTGGGCAGTTTGGTAATGAAATCCATGGTTACAAATTCCCACTTCCACTCAGGAATGGGTAATGGCTATAGGAAAACAACCGGGTGTCTATGCTTAGCCTTTACCTTTTGACATTCCAAACATTTAGCAATAAAATTAACAACTTTTTTCTTCATGCCTGGCCAATAATATTGGCTTTTGACAACGACAATAGTTTTTTGATATCATGGGTGCCCAGCATAAGGTACATTATTCATTTCTCCCAATATCATATTTTTCAATTCATGAGAATTTGGTACATAAATTCTGCCCCTGTACATGAGAATTTTATCATTATCTAGTTTGTATTCTTCAATTTTTTGTTGTAAATTACCTTGCTATAATTTTGCCACTAATTCCTTGTAATGCAAACCTAAATTTGCAGCCTCTAAAATTATGTGTTTCAAATATGATTGGTACATGCTAATGGTTGTAGCATGCAATTCATGCACTCTTTTGCTGAGTGCATCAGCCACTTTGTTCTCTTTCCCCTTGATATGCTTTATATCAAAGTCATATTTTCTTAGAAATTCTAACTATCTGCTTTTCCTAGCATTTAGATTTGGATGATCAAATAAATATTTTAGACCATTATGGTTCGTCCTCAGCTCAAACCTTTTCCCCATGAGCTAGTGTCTCCATTTCCTCAAGGCATGCACTATGAATGCCAACTCCAAATCATGACTGGCATAATGTCTTTCATGCTCCTTCAACTTCCTTGATTCATAACATATAACAAACCCATTTTGACTGAGGACTCCTCCAATTCCTTCATTACATGCATCTATGCATACAATGAAGTCTTTATTTGGGTCTGCAATTCTTAGTATTGGAGCACTTGTTAATAATTGTTTCAAGTGTTGGAAACTCTTTTCACAATCCAATGTCCACTAAAACTTCACACCCTTTCTTTGCAAGGAAGTGATTGGGTGTGCAATATTTGAAAATCTTTCAATAAATATCTTGTAGTAGCCTGAAAGGCCCATGAATGATCTGACCTTTGTCACATTCTTTGGCACGGACCATTCTCTAATGGCTTCTATCTTCTCAAGATCCACTGTTATCCCATCTTTTGAAATGATATGTCCCAAATAATGAATTTGTTTCTGGTAAAATGAGCACTTGTTCAATTTGGCATACAATTGATGCTCCCTCAATACTTGTAACACCATCCTCCAATGATTCTCATGCTCTTCTTCAGACTTGGAATATACAAGGATGTCGTCCAAAAAGACAATGACAAACTTGTCTAAATATTCTCAGAAAACACCATTCATTAAGCACATGAAAACAATTGGTGCATTTGACAACCTAAACGACACCACTGTGAACTCATAATGGCCATACCTTGTCCTAAAGGACTTGCTGATATCTTCCTCCTTAATCCTTACCTGATGGTATCCTGACTTGAGATCTATCTTTGAAAATATCCTTGCATCCTTCAATTGATCAAAGAGATAATCAATCCTTGGCAGAGGATATTTGTTCTTTACAGTCACTTTATTCAACTGTTTGAAATCAATGCACAATATTAATGTCCCATCTTTCTTCTTCACGAACAAGACCGGGGCACCCCAAGGTGACACACTTGGGTGTATATACCCCTTATTCAGAAGTTCTTCAAGCCGCATTTGCAACTCTTTCATCTCTGGTGTACTCATTCTATAAGGAGTATTTGACACTAGAGCTGCTCCAGGCACTACATTTTTAGAGAAATCAATATCTCTCTTTGGGGGTAGTCCTGGTACCTCCTTGAACACATCTTCAAAATATTCCAGGACTGCATGATCTTCCAAATTTGGTACATTATCTTTAGGTGTCTCTTCCATATGTGCTGCAAATATTTGACACCCTTTTCTGTAACATTTCTTCAACTGCAATGCTAAAATTTATCTTATGGTTATTGCCTTGGGAATTCCCTACACTTTCCTTAGGTTTCCTTCCTCATCCAAGAAATTAAATGTATTTTTATGACAGTCTAGGATAGCATGATGTTGGTCCAACCAATCCATCCCAATTAGGTAGTCATAAGAACCTAAAGACAATATGTTCAAATCTTCCCTGGTGTCCAGTCCATTCATGTCCATAAGACATGACTTAACGATCTCATTAACTTTTCTTTTGGCTTCTATAGCCAACTGCACCAACCAATATTTTCCATGCTTGCTTCTTGGCAAATGAAAACTTTCCACCATCTTAGGATCTATATATATATATGACTAGCTCCCGAATCAATTAAAATATCAATAGTTTGGTTGTTGATCATACCTTCCACCTCAATCATATGTGTCTGATACTCTACTTTCTTGTTATCCAGGTCTGCATAGATCCTTGGTACATTTCTGCCCATGTACTCCATTATTTCAACTTGCTATACATTGTGGAAAATCCTCACTTTTTCACCTCTGTGAGGACAATCTTTGGACATATGATCTCCTTTACAACCCCAACATTGAATAGGTGGCTACCTTGGCCTTTGACCCCCTATCTCAATTGTTCTGGGTTCTCTAGGAGTTTGTTGCCCCTGAGGATTATTTCTGAAGAATGGTGTCTTAGATCCCTTCTTCTTTGATCAATCTTGAATTTCTTTTTGTCTTCCCAATCTTTTTGGAAAGTTGGCCTTGCTTTCTGTTGATCATACAGGCATTTAGCTCACCTTATGGTCTCCTCCAATGTCTTGGGATAATCATACTATATTTTGTCAGTGAAAAATGAGGGAAATCCACTCAAATACCTTTGAATCTTCACTGTATCATCCTTGATGAAAGATACATACTTCAACAGTTCTAAAAACCTTCTCTCATATTCATATATTTTCATACTCCCAAGCTTGAGTTCAAATAAATACTTCATTTTCTTGTCATAGTATCTCTTATTCAATTATTTTTTTCTCAAAATACTTCTTGAAGTCCCCCCAAGTAACACTTTTCTCTTTAATGTTCTTAACCTGCACAAGTTGATCCCACCACATGGATGATTTTCCCTTGAGTTTGATAGATGGTAATTCTACCTTCTACATGAGAATAATAATTATGCAATTGAAAATACGTTCTCATGCCCAACAACCATGTCTTTGGATCTTCATCCTTCTTGTGCTCACCATCAAATGTAAGAGGTTTGATTTTGTTCATTTATCCTCATAGCTCATCCACCCTAGACTCTTTATGCTTCTTGACAGGGGATGGACTTGAGATGATGTGTGATATATTATTGAAATGCCTCGGGGAGTAGTGGTGATGTCTACTAACAATCCTTGCTCTTATTTTCTCATCAAGAGACCTGTGACTTCCTGATTTGCTTGAGCCACTCTCCTTATCCAATTTCTTTTCTATTCTGTTCAATCTCTCCAATAACTTCATGTTGAAGTCATCCTGCTTCTCCTTGCCTCTCATAAGCCTTTCATTATCAACTTATGTCTTTGGACATCATTCTACAAATTTTTAATGGTCTCTACCATATTCATTTTTTCATCTCTTCCTTCTCCATGTCCATTGGAGTTTGTTCCTTCAATGCCCAAATGGACATCCATTCCTCTGATTTTGTCTTACTGGTTGTAGTTCCCTTGTGCCTCTTCCATTCCTATGGACTCTATATTGATCTCGATCTGATCTAGTTGTTGTTAATTCTGCAAAATGTGCAACCAACTAAACTTTGTCAGGCTAACTGTTTCAACAATTTCATGAAAAATATCAACCATTTTGGTTCAATAATATATCAGAATAATTTCTTCTGATTTCTTGGAAAATTTAATGCCCGGATTAATTTTATGGGTGGATATTTAGATTCCATTTTCTAATACCTTTCCAACGCCTGCTCCCATGCTCAATTCTAAGTCTTGAGAAAAAATTTATGGCTATTTAAAAATTGTCCATTAATATTTTTGTTCACACTTCAACTTGGCGCAACTCTGTGTTGTAATTATGCATTTTTTCACCTACTCCATTGGAGTTTTTGTAGGATATCAATTTAGTTTGTTCATATACATATTATGGACACTCTATCCAAGTTTCACCTTTTTCTAGGTTCTTGGCTGCTAGTTACAACCTACTGAAGTTCTAGGCCAATTTGTGTTTTTGGTTTGGAATGCTACAGGTACCTTCTTTTCCATATTAAACACCATTAACATACCCAAAAATTTAATTGAGCTCTGCGAATTTCTTCTATGGTTCAATATATTTCCATTGACTGCTATTGCGCCTCAATCTGATTCCGGAGTAGAAAGTTATGGCTCTTTGAAGTTAAATGGGTCTTAAAATTTACCCTCCACTGTTTATGCTGCAACTTTCTCATAAAGGCTCCATTTGACGAACGGTTTACACCATTAGAAATCTCTCTCCGAGATATTTTATTTGAGATGAAGAGACATAGTGTGCCTTAGCACACTTTGTTCTCGTGGTTTTTGAATAGCTGAAAACGTTGTTAAGGCCCTAAAAAACGCGTTGCAAAAAGATGACGTTCGAACAGTATAAAATGTCACGGAAATTCACTGGTTTTCCGTTGTTGTTCACCTTCCAAACCACTCATCGTGCACAAATTTCAACCTATACACCCATATTTACCATGCACAACAACACCACAAGGTAAATCATGCTCCACGCACTTATAACCACTGTGCATTACATCTTTGTCGTGCCAATAATTTGCGCACACTACTTTTGTGTCGTGCGCCATTATCCACCACGCAAAATTTTGGTTCTTGCACTATTGCCTGTTGCACCCAGTTTTTGTATCACACACTGATATTCCACGTGCATTTCACTCTATCTGTTTCACCATGCCAAATTTTAGTACGCCCCCACCGTGCACCATACTTAACTATCGCGTGACAACATATACCCACATTGCATGCGCACCAACCAAACTCCTCTGCGCTTTGCCAATACTGTGCACACCATGTGCGCCATTATTATGTGTTTGCACATTACGCGCACCTTATTATCTGTATCCATACCGTGCAATGTTAAATTTAGCACGCACACCTGCTTACCAACATTTTTCCCCGCGACGCTAAAATTTAGCGCACACACCAACATACCAACCTTTTTTCGTGTGGCGCTAAAATTTAGCACGCGCACCAACATACCAACCTTTTTCCATGCGATGCTAAAATTTAGCGTGTGCACCAACATACCAACCTTTTTCCATGCGGCGCTAAAATTTAGTGCGTGCACCAACATACCAACCTTTTCACTGTGCATCATGCATTTTTAGTGTTCCCACCTGCAAAAATTCATTTTTATGCGCATCAATTCCTCATGAACTCCGCTGCAGAAATTGGGGCTTTTGCTTAAATTTTTCCCAATTTCTACCATAGACATTCTGCAACTATGAAATTCATTCAATTTCACCCCGATAAAACTAGTTCAACCTCTGCAACAACAAATTGTTGTGGGTTGACATTTCTGGAATGAATTTTTCCCCAAACTCAATTCACAAATTGAGAATTTTACTCAACTAATATCGCTCCATCTGTCATGGCTTCATTGTAACTTCAAATTGGACCAATTCCAGGTCCTAATTTGCTAGAACATTTATTAAATCAATAATACCTCACCACTTTGCCGAATTTCTCCCTTTTCTTATGAATTTAACAACATAAATTGGGGCTTTTCCCAATTCTGCATCGTTGTTTCTAAAATTTACCATTGACGCTCTGTGACTTGAAATTTGGCCACCTCAAAATCAATCCTCTGTGAATTTTCACTTCAACTGAACATTTTCGGCCCATCCAAGATGAGTGTTGAAAACTAAAGCTCTGATACAATATTGTAATGTCCTCGGGCCACCTTTGTCGAGGCATGCTACACGAGAGAATGCTTTCATTCTCTTAACAAAACATATTGTAACATACCCAGCATCTAACTAAGCTATGCCACATAAATTTTCTGAAATGCATGAAATTAAAATATATACATAGAGAACTCTTGCGGAAATATAAATATAAAAAATGTAAACAGACAAATACATTCGTAAATGCATGAATTCATACTGAAATAACAATAAACATAGACATGCAACATATACATGTACTACCCATAAACATACAGATAGTTATAACCACGCATAGGGTAAACCCATAAAAATAAACACGTAAATATATCACACAGTTGAAAATTATCTTGGTAATAATATCACCATTTGTGTGCAGACCTTCCACAAACCTCCCAGCCTTAGACCATGCTAGTCATCACTCTCAACAGTGGGTCACCCCCTAGCTGGGACTAAACTCCACCTGGGTAAAGAGATTCCTAACTAGGCTAATGGCTCAAAGGAAACATGAAAGACTCTGTCACAGGTGCCTATTCAAACTAACAGCCTACAGTCCCTCATTCCCCACATGTCTATCCCACCCCAGGAAGTGTGCCCCTTCTCTGTTCAACAGTCCTTCAACTTCCCCACTTCCTTTTCGGGCTTCAACAACAGGCTGGACAAGAAGTCTCGAGCCCTGTAGTTGCAGTTTATCACCTTTAGGAAATCAGTTCCCAACAATTCTCTCACTTAGAGAGAAATTTCTCACGGGCCTGACAACCCACCTCTTCAATATCCCATAGGCATGACAACCTGCTTCTTCAGTCCAACTCCCCAGCTAACCGGCTACACAAATAGGTATGGCTATGGATACAGTTCAGGTACATTGATATGAAGGTACGGAGGATAACTCAATGGTTGTGTGAATGATCTTGGAATAGTGGCTCCATGATGGAAAGAGTGATTGAAAATGAACTGAGTCCCCACAATATGTATGCATGTCCCCAACTTGACACTTGTCATGTTGGGAGCTACTTTGGCCCACTTGTCCCCATGCTTAGAACTTAGGATAAAATAATTATCCATACTTTATATTTAGGAAATATTTATATAATATTACTTTTTGGCTTAAGCTCCCTRGCTTAGCCCTTTTCCTTAACTTTTAGACCCTCCCTTTCCCTAACTAGTGGATTTTAGTCCCCCATCTCTTTTATCATGGTCGGTATGCGCACAACGATGTATTTTATATTAATGATGAGACATGTACAAAATAGGCGCAATGGCCTTCAACATCTAGGCTCTTTGGCCTAATCAAAACATAAGAATCCTAGCTTATAATAACTGGCTCACCAGCCTATAAAACATAACATATACACAAAGGATCCCTAGCCTCAAAATCGCACACACTTAAGTTACTACGTGCAGTATCCTTGAATGTGCACATTTCATCATTTTACTGCATAGTACATGCATGCACTATGCCATGAAAGGTGCATATAAAATGATATCAATAAGCTCACCAGCTTAAGTACACTTGCATTTACATTTAACATTGGGTTCATCCTAGGGATATTACATTTTTCCTTAAGGTATAAACGAAACAATGTCTAAGAAAAACTCCCAACGTCGATTCACTCATTAACTATTGGGCGACTGATAGGTCACCAAACGTCGGGGTTTTTCATCGAACCTTCGTGATTCTACACTAGAAATCCTTGTCGATTTGTGTTGTTGTTCCATTCAAAATACCTTACTATTTTCTTGACACCGATCATACCAGTTTCTTGTGAACAAGAAAATTCTTAGCAATTTGATGGGACACCTCCAGCTAAGATGAGACAGAATTATGTGTTTTGATAGACAAATTAATTTTTTGCGCAACCTACACCACAATCTCACGTGTCGGCTAACCGTTGAAATTTGAATTCACCGATGAAATACGAAATAATCTTCTCCTGCGCTGCCAACCAACATTGTATTTAATCCTGAGCATGATGCAAATTCTGTGGTAGATTGTGTAGACCACATTTACACTTCTGAATTTAAGACTTGATGCGACAAAGTAAGTATACTTTCTATTTAAATTTACATGGTCATACCCAAACATGATATTCTTTTCACAAATCAATCACCTCCTGAAGCAGATGAAGAAGCGAGAGAAAGCATCGAGAAGGTTGCAACCCACTCTCTAACATTGATTACTAGTAAAAATAGGTTAATCTCTTGTGAGGAAGAGGTAAGCATTGTCTTTATCAATTCTACATCTACATTTGTGTCAATAACACTTCACTGGTTGGCTGGAAGCTCACTATAATTTTTTCCTTTTTTGCAGGAAAATACCTCCAAGAAAGCCAATGACTAGGCACTCAGTAAGAATTCCCAAAATGAAGGAAGCAGAGGTCAGCAAAGGGTCTACACTTGACGCTGCAAGAGAGCTTGATTTTGTCTCAAGGATAGAATCAATTATCTACACATCTACCAAAAAGGAGTTTACTTAAAATCCAACGTTTGACGACACAAAGGCAAGAACTAGATCTAAAGTGATGCTCCCACATTGGGAAGACTTGTATAGAAAAATTAGTAAGGAGGATTACCTGGAGTTCAAACCTCACAACAACCTGGAAGTCATAATATTGGATGATCAAGTGTTCTCGAACATCAGGAGATCATATCTGCACAGGGTTGCTTGTTGGACCTCAGTTCTTCCCTGCATCAAAATCTTAGGATGGATAATTGACCACACAAACACAGTGAAATGCAAGGTCAACAATGTGGAGGGAGAATGTGTTGGTGTTTTCCATACATTTGAGGTACAAAAGTATTATAAACTCAGGGACCTAGAGGAAAGGTTAAACAGAGATTTCGTGGTCAAATATTATGAGTATCATGATACCAACATGTTACTAGCCTCATGGTGGAAAGAAGACAAAAAATTCACAAAAATAAACACTAGTTCGTACAACACGGTAAATCTCAAAGAGCCCTACATGTATTTAATGACTTTGATTTGCCGATTATATGGAGAAAATGATTTCTCAAAATTTTCAGAATCTTGGATGCCTTTGGCGTACACTGTGGTGATTTACAAGAGTAGTTTCAATTGGGGAGCCATTATCTCCAAAGAACTAAGTATTATTCTCCTACATGCCTAGACACTGAAGGAAGGAGAAGTTCTAATCTTCTACATGCCATCCTACCTGCTAGAGATAATCTGTGCAAGAAACATTTTTGTAGGTATGAATTTAAGCTGCCATATTGTTTAATTGCTTGTACATGTTTATTTCAGTATCTTATGGGAGAATAGGTACAAAAAATTGTATTCCATGATATTGGATGGGTTCATAGCCAGGATATACATCATTATATTTAGAAAGGAATTCCCTAGGATTTCGGTGGTAGCCAAAAATGTGATAGCTAAAGTTGTCCACTGGTACTTCGAAGAGACAAGAACATTTATTAGAGTGTTCAGAGCTATTGGTGCACCCCGCCTTCTCCCTGTTCATGTACTAGATCATCTCATATAGGGATAGATTTGTTACCGGACCATTTTACAAGGTTATAATGCTTCCCTGGTAAAGGATAAGAAGATAGCTTTCATTCTCTATGGTTTTCATATACAATTTTATATGGTCAAAGACACTGCGCAGGTGAAACAAGAAGGGTTAAATCATCTTGAGTATTGGTTCCCCACAGGACGCTTTCCCAGACATGATCCAAAGGTTTTAGTTCCCCAGCACGCATCGCAGGTATCCTCCTATTGGTTGTATGCTCATGATAGTTTTGAAGATGAAATATTTATCGAAGGCACCCAAGACTGGGAGGAAGTGCTCCAGTTTTCGATGTTTTGATCCCAAATCCCCAGGAAAGTGACCATGAGGCTAGGAACACTCTAGACATTGAAATTCTCAATCAATTGGGAACACATCCTCAGAATGACATCTACAATAATGACTTGGGTGCTAATTAACAAGAATAAGAAATGAAACATCCAAAAATAGGCATCTGAACGGCTGAACCCCCAGCTAATGTCGATCCTTTGCCTACTTCCTCATCTAGGAAAGATACTCCATCAGCTAACGAGCACTTGGAGGAGGCCAAGTCACCAGAACATACATAAGTTTCCCCTACTAAGGAACTAAGAGAACCTTCCATAGAACACCTCTACACAGTAGGAAGCCTAGGAATTACTCTGCTTTGGGGAGATCAACAGATTCCTGAACTAGTAGATGAAATCATCGATATACAGGTAATTTCTTATGACAGGAAAAGGAAATCTATGATGAGAATAAAAATCAAGAAAAGGAAGCTCATGCTCAATAGCACGCTTCTCATAACCATAGAGGAAACGTTGTTTGACACAGAAAATGCTAACATGACTAAGCTAATCAGAGCAGGTATGGCCATAATCGATGCCACTTTAGAAAGGGAAAAAAAGGATGAAAGGGAGGTATCCTCCATGAAGAAAGAACTGGACCATCTGTGACATCAAGCGAATTACTACCAAAATTCAACACAAGCGATGGTCCTCTTGAAGTGTGAGTTCTGAGAAATGTATGCATAATTCAAAGGAGAAAGAGATCTCTTCACCGCTCACATAGCTAATTTCCAAGAAGATACCCTCATGGGGTTGGCAACCTATAAAGACATGCATCGATGGTATGAAAATGCACATCAAGACTTAGAATAGATAGACTACATCAACTAAGTGCAGAAGGGTTGAGATACATAAGAGCATGGAATCCTAGCATTGATGGATAACAACATCGCCCGAATAAGGAATGGAACTGAATAATGGGTAAGCATGGTCCACGAATATTAGCAAAAAATGTAGGAAATATGGGGAGAGTGTGAGAAAATTTGGGATAAAATCAATCGGGAAATGAGGAATATTGACCCACCAGAGTTTGGTCCAAGAGAGGATTTTGCCGATTTGCATGATGTAGTTAAACAACATGAAGAGCAAGGCTTGGCATGGGAAGAAGATATTTCACATATTTCAAGCATGATCCCGGGTCAAGTGAATAATTTCATGGAACCCCTGATTAAAGCTCTTACATTCCTATAATGCTTAAGTGTCAAGATAATCAAGTACAAGGAACGAGCAATAGAGATAAAGGAGGTCCTCTCCGCTTCGATGGATCAACATAGGTTTCGATATGCAAATACATGCAAATATCTCTTCTTCAAGTGGTCAGAGTACGAGAGGAACCATCCACTCCAGTAAAACCACTAGATGATCAAAGAAGAAGCAAAAGACAATAGATATATAAAAATATGACACGTGGCATTTTCTTAACTTAACACAACTTTAGTAGCTATTTTTAGTTTAGTTATTTTTATAAATAAGGGTATCGACCTTGGATACAAGGTCAATGGTTTTGGAGAGAAAGACTTTTTTTGAAATTTTGTAAGAGAACTATTTATGTGCAAGTTATTTTAATTAAGAAGTTTTGTTTAGAACCAAAGACACTTCTATCATCTAAGGCATGAATGTGATTAGACCGAGGGGGATTATCTTTGTCTATGGATTCAATATTTGTTGTTGTATTGAGTAAGAGTTGCTGTATCTATTATTTAAATTTATCTTATAATGTTGCAACAATTCTTTTATTTTAGTTGATGATTAGAAATCGATTGTGTTAACCCGTGATTGATAATAGAGCATTGAAAATTAGTTTTCTTGCACTAACTCCTTGTCCCGTGTATATATTCTTATTTTCTGTAACTCTTATCTCAAACAATGTCTAATGTCTATTAATAAAAATGGTATTAATGCTAGTTTGAAGTAGTTTAGATATTCTTCGTTTGCATGCTAAGGTATAAAGGTTATCCTAACACCCAACCTTCCTCACAACATACAATTTAACTTCCCTCTTCCATTTAGTTTATGCTCTCTTTCTTTGTTATATATATTAAGAAAAAGAACCAAAAAGAAAACTGCGTAGACTAAGGAAGGGTTTCACAGAAAAATACATATTTCTCAATCATGATTAAATCCCATCGATTATTCTAGGCAGATCACGAATCTGGAGAACCTTACCACTCATCAAACACTTATGAGTCTAATTGGGCCTCTTAAGCATGTTTGGTTCATGTTGTTGAGTTGAATGGACCTCAGATCCCTCAACACCTCTTCCAAATCCTCCTCTACCTCATCCTATGCCTCTGTATCCACCTCTATCTCCTTATGGTGCATTGTATTGAGGTACTTGATTATACTACACGGGGTTATACTGAGGTTGCGTAGTGTTATATTGTGGCTGTGTAGTTTTGTACTGTTGTTGTGCATTATTATATGGAGGTGGTACCTGGTTGAACTATGGTGCATATTTCCCTATCATCATTTATGCCTGCACCCTACACATATCATAAGTTCTTTCCCTCATCAAGTCCATTTTCTTACAATCTTTGTCATCATGACCTACTGATTTGCAAAAATTGCAGTATGAATTCTTGGGTATTGTCTGGTACTTCTACATCATTGGACAATTATCTGGATCATGACCATGTGTTTTACAGATCTCAGACCATGGTCCTCCTGTTGGAAAAGGGTTTGGTAGCCTTGTTTCCATGTACTGTGTGAAAGTTGGGCACTCATTCTTGTGGTGTCCTTTTGTCTTGCATGTGGTACACCAAACATATTCTTTTTTCTCTTTGCCCTTATTCTAGTTCAGTTTAAATGTGAGGTTCTTCATGTCCTCCTTTATCTATTCTATTGTTAGATCTGTCTTCTAATATTCATTCTCTTCTAGTTGTAAGGATGCTTGTAGAGCCTCTGCCTAAGTTTGAAACTTTTGTTGCCTCAAAGGGTATTTCATATGTGGTATGAGTTAATTCACAAAGAGATGTTTTTTTTGCATGTCAGTCATGACATACTTCAATTTACCTTTCAACTGTTTGAACCTCTGATCAATCTCCCAAACATAATTGCCTAGTTTCTGCCTGATTTCGATTATCTCATTCATGTACTAATCTTATGAGCTAGGCTTATGAAATTCATTTATCAGTAGATTATTGACATCTAGAATCATCCTTGTTGTTCCTGGTGGACTGTATAAAGCTAAGCTCATCTACCAATCCAATGCACGGTCTATTAGCGTGATAGATAGTTGCGCAAGTTTTGTATCCTCATATTTGATATTTTTTTCTTCCCAAATCTTCTCATTGATGAACAAGTTCTTTTCAGGATCCTCTGATGCTTCTCCCCTATATTCTGGTAGCCTGATGGTGGGACCATATCTTGCCATCTTGAACGATGATGAACTACTACTTCCATGTGGTGTAGATACTTGACTACTACTTCTTGAACTATCTCCTCCAGTTGTTGCTCCTTGTTTAGATGTGTTTCATGTTGTCTTTCTTCTACTAAAGTTCAGTTGTCTAAACAGTGGTGTTCTTATTGGTGTATTAGTCGCACATGGGGTTCTGGGTTTTACACTGACACTGACATGGATGGGAGTTCTTCCTTTTGTTCCTTCCCTTGGGCCGCCTATCTTCCTTTCATATGTTGTGAAAAATATTTCCTAATATTCTCCATGGCATGGAGATCCTCTACCTCTTATTCATCACTTGCCAAGCCCTCTCTATCTGTTATGGATCTCTTCTTATTATTCATCTTATATTGGTAGGGTACTCCACTGTGCATCTTTCCAACTGTTACCATGATCTTCTTGATCTGATATTCCTCCATCATGATTGGGTCCATGGCCTCCTTCTTTTTTACCTTATCCATTTCTTCCTCCATTCTTCCATCTTTTGTTAGGGCTTCCCCCATTTCCCCATGCACATAGGGAATTTTAGTTTTTTGATGCCATAGTTATTACACCTTTGTTATATAGTAAGATCTTGATTGAACTGTACAACGATATGATATACCTACCTCTAGGTCCTCTCATAAACTCTTTCTCTGCTACGCTGTAGGAATTCGCAGTATTTATTGCAAATTATGTGATAAACCCGACAACAATACTGTCTAACCATAAATCTGTTGCGCATTGAATTTGTTGTTAACTTGTTGTAAATGCGCGATCTCTACAGGATTCCACTCGATCCATCTAATTTGATTTGTAGGGTGGTTATCTTTCAACCTCAATAGCCACTTCTACAACACATGCAGGAAATCACAGAAAAACACCTTATGCAGGTCACTAAAAACATACTTTTCCAGATATTTTCGCGATTTTATTTTAGGGTTTCTTTTATCCTTCTGTGCGAACTTAAGATCCTTTGTTTTCAGCCATCTTTCAATCTCCACCTTCGTCGGATTCCATGGTTTGAACATTCATTTTTATACCTTCATTCTCTGTACGATTCTTTCACGGATCCCACTCACTCAATCCCATGCAATTCTAGCCAGAAACGAAACCATTTGTTGGTTATTACTCTCTCTATATATTTCTTAGCTGACCCAGGTTCAGATCTGAATAGGTTTCCAACAAAACCCTCTAAAACCATCGACCCTCTTGGTAAACCAGAAGGAAACACAACACACAGAATGTATTGTGCAGTCTCACCCGAGATAGTTCTAGGGGTGGTTGCAATGCTCATGTGCTTGCAGCCTAGGAAAGAGTGGTGGTGTGGGATTGCAATTTATCTCCTTATTCCTTGATCTGGTTTTTATTTCTATTATTCTTAATATTCATTCATCTGTTAATTTTATGCATGCAATCTAAATGATCTACTAGATAACATATCTAACAGAACTATTCATTCATCCATTCATCATCTAACTATTGATAGAAGGTAAATATTCAATAAACACCACACATAACACAGGTTTTACCGTGGTTCACCCCCTACTGGGCTACATCCACAGAGATCTGGCTTATTAATCTCTTTTATTAAGATTTCTACAAGATATGGCGTCTTGCGCAATACAATTCCGACTATACAATAAAAAAACAGGTTCCACAACCTCTGTGAGGTAGACTAGATCACACCAGGATCCTTAGCTTGTGATCTAACCCTTGAGATCCAGCTACTTGACTCTCCTACAAATCAACATCTTACAAAAATGTATCAGATATTACAATCGTCCTCCTAGCCAAGAAAAAAAGTATCCTCTAACATTATGGAACCCCCTACCTATACCTCCTAGGTACTTATTTTATATTAATTTCCATCTTATCGGTCGTTATAATCTCTTAGAAAAACCCTAACCCTAACATGGTTAGGTTTTCTTGCATGCGCACCTTGCATTTTTTCCTCCTTTGCATGCGACTTTCCATCACACATGTTTCTTTTCCTGCCAACTGTTCTTCTCCAAAATTGGCCTTATCTTCCAAAAGTAGACTTTTTCTCCATGTTAGTCCTGCGCCCAACACATGTCATGCCATGCCTTGCCTTGTCATGCCTTTCCTTGCCATGACATGTCACTCCATGACATGCCTTTAATTTTCATTCTATGCCTTCCCTTGCCTTGCCTTTACTTTCCATGCTATGCCATGTTGTTCCAAGCCTTGCCATGACATGTCATGTCTTTCCTTTCCTTGCATTTCCACACCTTGAATTGACTTGCAATGCCATGCTTTATCTTTCCATGCCATGTCATTCCTTGCATTTCCTTGTGTTGCATTTCCATGCCTTGCATTGATTTTCCTTTACATGCCATGCCTTGCCTTACCTTGCCTTGCATTGACTTGTCATGCCTTGCATTGCCATGTCTCACCTCACCTTTCCTTCCATAGCCCCACCTTGCCTTGACTTGCTATTCCATGCCTTTCCTTTTCATGTCATGCTTTGCCTTTCCATGCCATGTCATGCCATGCCTTGCCTTGCCTTGTATTTCCATGCCTTTCCTTGAATTGCTATTCCATGACTTACCTTTCCATGCCATTCCATGCCATGCTTCCATTTCCTTGTGTCGCATTTCCATGCCTTGCCTTGAATTTCCTTTCCATGCCTTTCATTTCCTTTCCTTTCCTTGACTTGCGATGCCTTGGATTTCCATGTCTATCGTTTCCTTGCCATGATTTTCCTTTCCATGTCATGTCATGCCATGCCTTGCCTTTCCTTGTCATGCCTTGCCTTTAATTTCTTTGCCTTGAATTGCCTTACCTTGCCATGCCTTTCCTTTCCTTTCCATGCCATGCCATGCCATGCCTGGTATTGCCTTGCCTTTCCATGCCATGCCATGCCATGTCTCTCCTTTCCATGTTATTCCATTCCATGCATTTCCTTTCCATGCCACACCTTGCCTTCCCTTGACTTGTCATGCCATGACATGTTGTGCCAAGCCTTTCCATGACATGTCATGCCTTCCCTTGCCTTGCATTTCCCCACCTTTCCTTGACTTGCTATGCCATGCCTTGCCTTCTAATGCCATACTTTTCCTTTCCATGCATTTCCATTCCATGCCTTGCATTTCCATGCCTTGCATTGTCTTTCCTTTCCATGCCATGCATTTCCTTTCCTTTCCTTGACTTTTTCATGCCTTGCATTACCATGTCTAGCCTCTCCGTTCCTTCCATTTCCCCACCTTTCCTTGACTTTCTATGTCATTCCTTGTCTTTCCATTCCATGTTTTTCCTTTACATGCCATTCCTTGCCTTTCCATTCCATGCCCTACCTTTCCTTGACTTTCCATGACATGACATGCCTTGCCTTTCCTTGACTTGCTATGCCATGCCTTTTCTTTCCATGACATGCTTTTCCTTTCCATGACCTACCTTTCATTGCATTTCCATGCCTTCCATTTCCTTGCCTTTCCATGCCGTGCATTTCCTTGACTTGCCATGCCTTGCATTTCCATTTCTAGGCTTTCCTTTCCTTGCGTTTTCCCTCCTTTCCTTGACTTGATATGCCATGCCTTTCCTTCTCAGGACATGTTTTTCTTTTCCATGTCATTCCTGGTATTTCCTTGCATTGCATTTCCATACCTTACATTGTCTTTCTTTTCCATGCAATGACATGTGATGCCTTTCCTTTCCATGCCACACCATGCTTTTCCTTGCCTTTCCATTCCATGTCATGCCATGCTATGCCTTGCCTTTCCATGCCATGCCCTGCCTTTTCATTCCTTACATTGCCTTGCATTTCCATGCTTTTCCTTGCCATGCCATGTCATGCCATGTCTTGCATTGCCTTGCCTTGCATTGCCCTGTCTTTAATTTCTTCATTCCTTTCCTTTCCTTTCCATGCCATGCCATGCTTTGCATTGCCTTGCCTTTCCATGCCATTCCATGCCTTACATTGTCATGTCATGCCTTGCCTTTCGATTCCATGTCTTGGTATGCCATGCCATGTCATGCCATGACATTACTTTCCATGCCATGCCATGCATTTCCATGCCTTGCATTTCCTTTCATTTCCATGCCTTTCCATGCCTTTCCTTGTCTTGTCATTCCATGCCACGTCGTTCCTTGCATTTCCTTGACTTCCTATGCCATGCCATGACATGCCATGCCTTGTATTTCCTTTCCATGACATGCATTTCTTTTCCATGCCATGCCATGTCATTCCATGCCATGCCTTTCCTTGCCTTGTGATGCCTTGACTTTCCTTGCCTTGCCTTGTCATGCCATGCAATGTCATGTTTTTCCTTTCCATGACATGCATTTCCTTACCATGTCATGCCATGCATTTCCTTTCCATGCCTTGTCATGCCATTACTTTCCATGCCATGCATTTCCTTTCCATGCCTTGTCATGCCATTACTTTCCATGCCATGCCATTCCATGCTTTTCCATGTCATGGCATTTATAACGTTACAAGGTGTTAAATTGTCAAACATATGTAATAAGCACCGAGAAAAAAACTAGTTTCATAGATCATCCAACAAACACTTTTCTGGGCAACAGAATGACATTGGAGGAGCCCCACTAGCTGAAACCCAGTGCCCCGAATCCAATGCAACTGACGGTTCATCCATCCAAGGTCTGGTTAGATTTTTATCATGAGTTGCAACTCACCTCCTCAAGCCATTTAATAGGGACATGTTGGCAATTTGGGCCAGGGGAATAAAATCCAAACCGAGCCTCATAACAACGTTTTGTAGGCTCCCACATGTTTTTTTGGCCAAGGCCCACGTGAACACACTATCCAAAACCATATGACACAATTTTCTTGAAAATCGACCTTGTTAGAAAAACAGGACCGTGGAAAAATAAAATAAAATAAATGCGGAAACAGAATACAAAAGATACACAATACAATAGAGACACAGATTTACGTGGTTCACCCAGTGTGGGCTACATCCACCAGAAAAATTTCTAGGTCCTTCCTTTATTATTATCCAGCATATGAATGGATACAACCTACAACAAACCCGTTGTAACTTCCTCTTCTTTCTCTCACAGTCTCTCGTCTCAGAATACAATATTCTCACTCTTGCATAGCCACAATACATTTCCCTCATAACAGAGGGTTTCCTTTTAGGGAAAAAAAACCCTAACATAATTTCTACGGTTAGATCTGTGACCTTATAATGAACGGTCCAGATTTACAATGAAATTACAACATACATTTATAAGGCAATTTTTCCTTCGGGGGCTTCGCCCCCGGACCTCGCAGAGGGGGTACCCCCCCTCTGCACTCCCCCACGTGGAAGAGTGTACATACTTCTGGGATTTAAAATCTTCATGGGGTATAAACACAGCTAAAAAACACACAACACCTCTGAATCAGGAAGATAATCAGGCTCCACAACCAACAAACCTCTTGTTCGGAAATTGCACTATGCCTCATTGAGAAAAAAATCCGGTCCTGGTGAACCTCCAACAAACACTTTTCCGGGAAATAGAATGAAAGTGGAGGGGACCCACTATATGAAACCCAGTGCCTCGTATCCAATGTAGCTGACATGTCATCCATCCGAGGATCAATTAGAGTTTTATTGTGAGTTGCAACTCACCTCCTTAATCCATTTAGGGACATATTGGCAATTTGGTGTGGGGGCATAAAATCCAAACCGAGCAGCATAACATATTTTTGTAAGTTCCCACATGTTTTTTTAGCCAAGGCCCATTGGACCATGCTACACACAATTTCTCGAAACAATGCTCTTGAAAATTGACCTCTTATTTGGATATTGCACTATGCCTCATTGAGCAAAAATCTAGTCTCGATGATCCTCCAAGAAACGTTTTTCCAGGGAAATGAATGATAGTGGAGGGGACCCAATAGTTGAAACCAGGTGCCTAAGATCCAATGCAACCAAAATTTCATCCATTTGAGGCTTAGATAGAGTTTTATTGCGAGTTGCAACTTGCCTCCTCAAGTCGTTCAGGGACAAGTTGGAAATTTGGTCCAGGGGCATAAAATTTAAACCGAGTAGCATAACTAAGTTCCATAATATCTCACACATCTATTTGGACAAGTCTCACTAGACCATGCTACCCATAATTTACCGACACATTTTTCTTGAAAATTGATCTCTTATTCAAAAATTGCATTGTGCCTCATTAAGAAAAACCATAGTCTTGATGATCCTCCAACAAACACTTTTCTGAGCAACTGAATGATAGCGGAGGGGCCCCATTAGTTGAAACCCAGTGCCCCAAATGTAATGCAACAGATGGTTCATCCATATGAGGCCTAGTTAGAGTTTTATCGTGAGTTACAACTCACATCCTCAAGTCAATCAGGGACATGTTGGCAATTTGGTTCGGGGGCATAAAATATGAACCGAGTAGCATAATGGAGTTTTGTAATATCTCGCACATCTATTTGGAAAAGGCCCATGTGGCCACACTACCCACAATCACCCGACACGATGTTCTTAAAAATCAACCTCTTGTTCAGAAATTGCATTGTGCCTCATTGAGAAAAAACCTAGTCCCAATGATCCTCCAAAAAATGATTTTTAGGGAAACAAAATGATAGTGGAGGGGCCCCACTCATTGAAACCTAGTGCCCCAAATCCAATGCAACCAATGGTTCTTCCATTTGAGGAAATATTATATTTTTAACATTAGTTTCAACTCGCCTCCTCAATCAATTCAGGAACATGTCGAAAATTTGGTTTGGGGGCATAAAATCCAAACCGAGTGGCATAATAGTGTTTTCTAAGCTCTCGCACATCTGTTTGATCAAGGCCCACGTGAACACACCACCCACAATCTCCCGACATAGTGTTCTTGAAAATCAACCTCTTGATTGGAAATTGCACTATGCCTCATTGAGAAAAACCCTAGTCCCAATGATCCTCCAAAAAATGATTTTTTGGGAAACAAAATGACAGCGGAGGGGCCCCACTAGCTGAAACCCGTTGCCTCAGATCCAATGCAACCAACAATTCATCCATCTAAGGATAAATTAGATTTTTATCACGAGTTTCAACTCACCTCCTCAAGCCATTTAGAGACATGTCGGAAATTTGGTTCGAGGGCATAAAATTCAAACCGAGCAACATAACGGAGTTTCGTAAGCTCTTGCACTTCTATTTGTCTAAGGCCCATGTGACCACTCTACCCAAAATCTCCTTGCACAATTTTCTTGAAAATTGACCTCTTATTCAGAAATTGCATCGTGCCTCATTGAGAAAAACCCTAGTCCCCATGATCCTCCAAAACACTTTTTTCGGGAAATGAAATGATAGCAAAGCGGCCCCACTAGTTGAAACACGGTGCCTAGATCCAATGCAACCAAAGGTTCATCCATCCGAGGTTTGGTTAGAGTTTTATCGTGAGTTACAACTCACCACCTCAGTCCATTCAGGGACATGTTGGCAATTTGGTCTGGGAGCATAACATCCAAACTGAGTAGCATTGGATTTTTGTAAGATCCCATAGGTATGTTTGGTCAAGGCCCTTGCGACCATGCTACCCACAATCACCCAACACAATGTTCTTGAAAATTGACCTCTTTTTCGAAAATTGCATTGTGCCTCATTGAGAAAAACCCTAGTCCCGTTGGATAATTGAGAGGGGCGATGAATCAATAATAGATAAATCTAATCATTTTTAACCATATAATCCAAGTGAAATATCAATGTAGCATTATCATCCAATAACTATAGAGTAAATAAAAAATGAATAATCATACACATACATAGTACACGAGTGTTTTACATGGAAACCCAAAGTGGGAGAAAACCACATAATGTTTTTTCTTATATGTATTGAAGAATTACATTCATTGGAAGCACCAAATTCCTTTGTTTTCTAGCTGCAACTAGAAGGAGGCCCCAACCCCTAGTTTCTCAGGCTACAACCTGAGGGAAGCTCCAACTCCCCAATTCTCTGGCTACAACCAAAAGGAGGCTATAACCCCCTAAGTTCTCCAGCTACAACCGGAAGGTGGCTAAAACCACCTATCCTTTCCCCTTCCAACCTCCTTGACATATAAGTAGAATTATGGAACCACTGTCACACTATCATTGTCAGATATATTGTTGTAAACTTGTACCAATCAACCTGCACCAAACAAACTGTACCAATAACCTGAACCATGCATCAATCATGCATCAATCTATACCTCAACCTGTAATCAACCTGTACCATAAACAAGTGCTTCAACCATGAACCAAGTATGTACCAATTATGTATCAACTACTCATCAACTATGAATCATAAAGATGTACCAACATCATCAACTATACACCTCATGTACGTGCCAACTCATCAACCATGTACCCAACATGTGCCTCAACAAAAATCCCTCATCAATTTCATCATCCAAATATGATTTGTAACTTTGTAATAGACTTGGTTTATATGATCACATACCTTCAAACCTTCCTTAACTTTAGCAACAAGAGACTAGCATTTTCATCAAACTTTACTTTAGTCTCACATGACTAGTTTTGGATTAGTCAACAACCCTAACTTGAAATAATCATAACTATGTACATGTAGTGAATAAAGATCTGAAAATAGTAGAAAATGTTATTCAATGTTTTTTATGCAATTCCTCCAAGTGTCACTACTTGAAACCTCTCATAAAGGGAGTTATAGCAAAAATGGCATACCTTGTTGAATTCTAGCTTATTCTAGAGAGCTAACCTGTAGAGAATGCCCTGCACAGAATATTTATTGTATGGATCTGAACCTTTTACATAGAATACTACAGACTGTACTCTAACCAACATAGTTTTTCTTACTTAATTTGGATATGTTATGAATAAGTTATGACGTTTTTACCTGAAACACCTGTTTTAGACTAGTTTCAAGACTAGCCACAAACCCTATTTTCCATGGAGTGTAACTCCAAAAATAGAATGACCCGCAAGCTGAAATTCATACCATAGATACTTGGATATGTTTCCTCAATGGCCTATCAATTTCACGGTCTAAATCATTATAGAAAAAACGTTATTGAGAAAATGGTGAGATGACCTGTAAATAACATACCTTAGAAAGCATCATCAAAAGAATTTATCCTCACTTGAATTTTGACCTTCTTTGCTTCACCTTCCCTCTGAAATTCAGCTTAGATATCCTTTGGTTACCTCAGTCACCTATAKATATTCAATATTCTCAAGTTTAATTGAAATGAGAGATCCTTTCCTCTTATTTATACTTTTATGTAGCTTCCTCAAGGGGTTACCGTTTAACCATCTTAACCCACTTTCCTTATTTTAGGGTTAACCTACTTCTAATTTCTCCATTAAATTTATTATTTAAATAATTTATTTTTTATTAACTTTGAATTATAGTACACTCATCATTTCACTTTATTATTTACCTTCTAAAATCTCTTAAACCACTTTGACTACTTTGACCTTTTGGGGCTTCAAGCCAACATATTAGGGTCCTCCGATTTCGTAAGGACATAACTCTCAAACCGTGACGAGTTATGTGATGTTCCAAATACCACCAGAAATGGAATGACATGTAATATCCATATAGAATAGTATTACCTTCAAATATATCAAAACTCATACCATTATCCATCAAACAAACTTGGGTCCATTACCCAAACCTGGGTTCTCCAACTTCTCATGGCCATAACTCTCTAACTGTGAGGAGTTATCTGACGTTCCACATACCACAGGAAATGGAATGAAATGTACTATACATATAGAATAGTTTTACCTTCAAATATATTAAAACTCATATCATTATACATGAAACAACCTTGGGCCCATTACCTAAACATTTGTGCTACCATACTTTATTCAAGGGTTGACATCAATGAAACCAACCTTAATCAACAATATCCCCCTTTGGCATTGATGGAAACACTCTGATTCAATACTGAAATCATGTCATGAAATACTGAATTCATATCACTCATGCTCCCCCTAGAACCATGCCTCTTTCCTCTGCATCTCTGTGACCATTGCTCCCCCTAGAATCATGCCTCTGTCCTTTGCATTTGATAAATCTGTCCCCCTTTGTCATCAATGGAAAAGGTATATTTCCATCTGGGGCTATTGAATTGTCCTTTTTATGGTGCTTCCTCGTGTACATCTAAGACATATAATATAAGCATTCAGAAGCATTCATTTTGGAGTATAAATAACTTTGATTCTCTGGCGAAGATACTCAAAGGCTTCCCATGGAAGCGGTTTTGTAAATATGTCTTCCATTTTTTCTTTTGTGCCCACATACTCAACTTCGGTGTTCTTTTCTACAACCTGTTCTCATAGAAAGTGATGCTTGATTGGAATGTGCTTCATCTTGGAGTGCATCACCGGGTTCTTTGAGATACTAATGGCGCTTGTATTATCACAATAGATTGGAATGGGATCATCATACTCAACCCGTATATCTGTCAGAGTTTGTTTCATCCACAAAACCTGTGTACAACATGTTGTTGCTGCAATATACTCTGCCTCAACTGTAGATAAAGATACTGATGATTGTTTCTTGCTTAGCCATGATACTAAACATTCACCTAAGTAGAATGTTTCTCCACTGGTGCTTCGTCGATCAACAATACAACCTGCCCAATCTACATCCGTGTAGGCAATAAGTGATAGATCCTTTCTTTTTGGATACCATAATCCAAACTCTTATGTTCCTTTGAGATATCTAAAAATCCTCTTCACTGCTAATACATGTGATTCCTTTGGCGTTGCTTGAAATCGTGCCACCTGTCCAACTTCCTACATTACATATGGTCTGGATGTTATCAAATATAGTAGGCTACCAATCATTGACCTATATTTCCTCTGATCTATAGATTTTGAATCATCATCTTTGCTCAACTTGCAACTGGTTTGCATGGGAGTGATAATTGGTTTGCAATCTTCCATTCTGAACCTCTTTAGCATTTCTCTGATATACTTGGTTTGAGAAATAAAAATTCCTTGGTTGCTTTGACATATATGAAGTCCTAGAAAGAAGGATAGTTCTCCAAGTAATGAAATTTCAAATTCATTCTACATATCCTTTGCAAATTTATGGCTTAACCTGTCATCATCACTACCAAAAATAATATCATCAACATAAACTTCAATTAATAAAATATTATCTTGACTTGCCTTGATGTAGAGGTTGTTCTCCGCACTTCCTTTTCTGAACCCTGTCTGTTGTAGATATTTATATAGTCTAGAGTACCATGCTCTAGGAGCCTGTTTTAGACCATACAAGGCCTTCTTTAATTTACACACATAATTTGCATTATATGACAACTGAAATCCTTCTGATTGTTCAACTTCTTCTTCAAGTTCCCCATTCAGAAAATATGATTTTACATCCATGTGNGCACTTCCTTTTCTGAACCCTGTCTGTTGTAGATATTTATATAGTCTAGAGTACCATGCTCTAGGAGCCTGTTTTAGACCATACAAGGCCTTCTTTAATTTACACACATAATTTGCATTATACGACAACTGAAATCCTTCTGATTGTTCAACTTCTTATTCAAGTTCCCCATTCAGAAAATATGATTTTACATCCATGTGATACACTTTAATATTTTTGGAGCATGCATAAGATAAAAGCAATCGAATTGCTTCCATTATGGCAACTGGGGAAAATGTCTCTTCAAAGTCGATTCCTTCAATCTGTGCATATCCTTTACATACCAATCTATCTTTGTTCCTTGTAACCTGTCCATCTTCATTCAATTTATTCATGTATACCCACTTTGTGTCGATCACATTCTTATCCTTTGGTCTTGGAACCAATTCCCAAGTGTCATTTTTCTCTATTTGATCCAATTCTTCATCCATGTCCTTATTCCAAAATTCATCCTTGTTGGCCTCTTCAAAACATGTTGGTTCAATCGTAGATGTGAGTGCTAGGTTTGTTTGTTCTGGTGAACACATTCTTCTTCTAGTCTCAACCCCTGCATCTTTATTTTCGATAATCTAATCTGAAGGATGGTTCTTTTGTAATCGTCTGCTAGGTGTCTTTAGAGTCACTTGATGAACTTGCTTTTATGCTTTTGTCAGATCCTCTTTGTCTTCCCTTTCTTTTTCATCTTTTGTTTCTTCTTCGTAAAGTTGTTCCATTGATTCATTTTCTTCTTCCTTTAATTCCTGTCTACCTGTTTCATCAATTGTTACATTGATTCTTTCCACAACTTTGTTTAATCTTAGGTTGTAACACTTGTATGTTTTTCTTGTACTAGAGTAACCAACAAGTACTCCTTTTTCCACACGAGAATCAAACTTTTTCAATTTTCCATCTTCTCTTTTGATGTAGCATTTGCTTCCAAAAACTCTGAAGTGCTTCACATTTTCTAGTCTTCCTTTCCATAGCTCATAGGGAGTTTTTCCAAACAAAAATCTGAGCATTAATCTGTTTTGAATGTGAACTGATGTATGCATTGCCTATGTCCAAAAAATATCTGTCAATTTGGAATCCATTAGCATTGTTCGAGCCATTTCCCATACTATCATGTTCTTTCTTTCAACAACTCCATTCTATTGAGGTGTCGTGGCAACAAAGAATTGCATTTTTATTCCATGACTGCTGCAGTAGTCCATAAATTCCTTTGAAGTGAACTCTCCTCCATTATCACATCTCAAGCATTTGATTTTTGAATCCATTTCATTTTCAACCATTTCCTTGTAGATCTTGAAGTTTTCAAAAGCTTCTGACTTATTCTTGAGAAAACAAACTGCAGTCATTCTAGTACAATCATCAACTAATAACATAAAGTCTTTCTTACCTTTTAAACCCTTTGTTGTATTTGTTCCAACTAGATAAGTATGCACAATTTCCAATGGTCTTGTGATTGAATATTCCTTTGATTTGAACCTGGTATTTGTTTTCTTTCCTTGTTGACAATGCTTGCATAAAGTGTTGGTTGGTTTCGTGATCTGGGGCATTTCTCTGACTGCTTCTCTTTTTTTGATTTTGAAAACGTTATCAAAATGTATGTGACCCATTATTCTGTTCCATAGCCAACTTTCATATTTCTTTCTTAGACAACACTTTTCATTTTCAATTTCACTTAACACATATATGTTTCTTGAAGTTCTCATAGTTGTAGCAATTAATTTTCCTGAACCTTATTTTCTTATCTCGCACTTTTGTGAATCAAAAGTAATTTTATGACCTTGGTCACACATTTGAATCACACTTATAAGATTATGTTTCATATCTTCTACTAGTAGAATATTTTCTGCCTTTGTATTCTTGTTCCCAATTATGGCTATGTCTTTTCCAATGATTTTAGCTGAATCATCATTTCTGAAGGAGACTAATCCATCTCTTTCCTGTAAGAAACTTGTCTCTATCACATGTCATGTGTTTTGAACAACCATTGTCAACATACCAACCACATTTCTTTTGCTTATCTTGTAGAGCGAGTGTGCATTCTTCATTGTTGTATTGATTCTGCTTTCTTATCCATGTCCTTTTCTGAGGTTCTTGTCTGTGATTGTTGTTGTTTTTTTTGGTTCTCTAGGAGGGATTGTCATTCTGTAATCTTTGGCCATGTGTCCAAATTTGTTACACTTGTAGCATTCCACTTCAGTGATCAATGTTTCAAACCTGTTGTAACTTCTTCTTTGTGTTTCACTAGGCCTTCTTGGATAACCCTTTTGTGTATGACTTTCAAATTTGCATATGTTCTTGTTGTTAGATATGCAATTCATAGCTTTATGTCCAAAATTATTACATGCATAACATAAAACAAAAAATATAGTTTGATACTTGGGAGTTGAAGATCTTTTGAAAGGAGGTGCTCTTATGAATCCTTCTTCTTCCTAAGACCTATCTGTTTATGTTGGTCATTGATTCTGAAATTTGAATCTTCTCGGTGGAGGAATGTCCCTGTAATTTTCTCTGTAGACCTTCCTATCCCCTTTGATTGTTTATGCATATATGTTTGGATATGTTTCTTTCTTTGTTGTTTTGGAGCTTGATCCATTTTCTATCTGATTGTATCCAAGTCCGAAATTGTCATGATTAGACCTTTAACTACTGATAATGTCATTCAAAACTTTTGAGTTGTTCTGCATATTTTTCTTTTGAATATCTTTTCTTAATGTGACAATCTCTACTTCCAAATTTTCAATGATCTTGTCTCTTTCTTCTAGCTGTTCTTTGAGTGCTTCTTCAATTCTTTTATCTTCTTCAATTTGAACCTTCAAATTTGTGATCATTTGTTCTAATTCCCGAGTGTCTTCTTTCTTGTCCAGTTCCTCTTGTAGCTTCTTGTTTTTCCTCTTTTATCTTCTAATAACTTCTATGGCACTCATCAATTCTTATCAATAGTCAAATTCTGCCTCTTTAATTTCTTCTTCGACTTGTTCATATTCTACTTCAGAGTCTTCTTTATCAAATTCTTCTACTTCCATGAATAGAACCCTTTCTATCTCACTTTCACTGACTTCATCTTCATCTGATGATGAGATGTCTTATTTGGTGCATAAGATTTTCTTGAAAACTTTATTTGTGGTTATTTTTCCTTTGTATGTTTGTCTGCTTTTTGAGTCACCTTCATCTTTTCTCTTTTTCTTATGAGGAAATTTGTTAGAAAAATGACCAATACCATCACAATTAAAAAAAATTAAATGAAGCTCACCTCTATACCTACCGTTGGTTCCCTTGTTCAGTCTTATGACAAGGTTGTCCACTTCTTCATCATCTTATGAGACATCACTATTGCTGCTATGTTCTTTTTCTTGTTGCTTTTCCTTTTGATTTGATCTTTTGGATTCTTTGAAGGCTTCTTCTTTTACATTTGGATTTTTCTGTTCAGTTCACATTTCATATGCTATGAAGATTCCATGTAGTTCATCCATGCTTATTGAGTTTAGATCTGATCTTTCTTCTAGTGTTGATATCTTAGGATCAAATCTCATAGGAAGATATCTTAGTACTTTTTGAACAATTACCGATTCTTTGATTTCTTCTCCCAATCCTATGATTTCATTTACTGTTTCATCGACTTGTAAGAAGTAAGCTGCAATATTCTCATCTTCCTGCATCTTTAGTTGTTCAAACTAACCTGTATAATTTTGAATCTTTGCTTCTTTGAATTTTGAATCTCCTTCATAAATATTTTGAAGTTTGTCCCAAATCTCTTTAGCGGATTTACAATGTGCAAATTTGGTGAATACCATTTAACCAAGACCATTCAGAAGTGCATTTTTGGCTTTGGAATTATTCTGACCGAGTTTCACTGATTTTTCATTTGTTGGTG
>JASDQU010881362.1:17121-30344 GCA_032191745.1 Picea mariana | reverse complement strand
GATATACAATGGTAAATGTGTCCACTAGAAAATCATTACATCATGGGTTGTAATGAACACATTTGGAAGAAGATGGAATTACATTACATAGCCCCTTAATGAAAATGCCAGACATCTTGTATAAATGACAAAGATAGCACCAAAATTTGTTGTTTTCAAGGATAAGTTGTTGAGTGTGTAATGTCCTCTTCCAATTGACCATGATAGAGGGGTGACTCAATATCCTATACGACTCTTGTAGGATATAGTCAACAAGGAAAAATGGAGTCAAGGAGATGTCACTATGTTAAATGGAGTTGGAGGAAAAAGATTTGATTTGGTCAAAATGGGGGAAAGATCTAGAAGGTCTAAAGGAAGTTTAAATAGAGGAGCAACCCTTCCAATTGTCATTATGCTTTGATATCTTATTGAGTATTCTTGTAGCTAATTTTTTCGCTGGGATTTTGAGAAAAACCTTTCCATTGCATGTTTATTTTCAGTGGTGAAATATACACCCTAGCTAGACAAGAAAGGGATTCATCAAGAGTCCTCTTAGAGTTCTTTGTGGTCCTTGATTTTGTTCCAGAGAGAGTTCAATTAGCACAAAGTATTTGTGGCAAGTTTTAGGAGAGATCTAGTTATCATATCCACTGATATCATATGGTTTCGTGCATCCATAGGAGGCATCCTTGTGGGTAGAGAAAGATTTGTCACATGAGACATCACGAAAGAATCACACGAGGACCCCTATGATGACAATTTGGAGCAAAATCGTAATATCTCCACCCAACCTAGTTGGGGAAATTAAAGTGGTATTAGAACTGGTGAGTCTGCTAGCCTATGAGTACATTGATTCCCAAAAGAAAAGGGTGTGGAGGATAGACCTCTTGAGATTCACTAGGAAAAGAAACAGAAGAAAATCACATAGATTAAGAGCCAGAAGGAGGCATGGGGGACCATGGTGAATATAGAGTCTTGTGGCTATTGGAATTCATGGTTAGTGAACAACAAAAATTGACACGAGTCCTGACACAATTCTTTACCAACACTCAAGAAAATCAAAACCCTAGAGGCTCCAATGGGAACCATTTATAGGGCATCAATAGAGGAAGTGGAGATTATACAAAAGGTATTAACATCCATACCTCGACCTAGAACATGATTCTAAATATCCCTAGGAATTTATTACCACAGTTCCTAACAGAGAAGCCTATGGAGGCACTAGAGAAATTGGATCAAGTGTCTGATATTAACACCTCATACAAGGAGTACGAGACGGTACAAGAATACATCTAGGAGAAATTTTTCTATAAATATTTCTACGATATTAAACATAAATATGGTCTGAACAAGGGGAATAGGGGAGCAAAGATCCCACAGAAATTTGATCTCATGTGTAAGGTGGGAAGGTTGATTATTCCACACATCAATGGATCTACAAAGAGCATGTTTAGGGCTTGGGTACATAAGTTGGATACTTATCTCTAACTTAATCCTATGACCAAATCCAAATCAATTAAGTATGTCACCTTTTACTTGGAAGGAGAAGCTCATGAATGGTGGTACCATGGGATGGTGACATCAGGGCACGTCAACATCACTTCATATATGGACTTCACTCAGAAATTGATGGATAGGTTTGATCAGAAGGACCCTGAGATACATTTTAGGGAGTTGGCATAGTTGAAATAGACAGGCGAACCAGAAGTATACATTGCAGATTTTCAAAGGATGGAAGTTATGGTAACAAATATCTCTCAACCGAGGTTGGTGATGTTATTCACAAATGGTCTAGATGAACCCATGAGAGCATGGGTAAATGGATTTAGGCCAACCACATTGCATGAAACCATCATGATATTCCAGGACATGAAGGATGTAGTAAAAAAGAAGGTACCAACGAAATACTTCATCTCTCAAGGAGGTAAGGAGACAAGGCTTCCATAGAAGTCATGGATAGCGAAGGACATGATGGATGAGGAGACTTAGAGGGAACCAAGGAAAAAACTGTGTTTTAGTTGCAAATATCCGTGGGATATATGTTATAGATGTATGGGTAAAGGTTAGGTCCGTTACATCGAGATAGTTTCCAACGAGCAGGATGATAGGGAGGAAGAAAGTGTCGGACAAGATAGTGGTGAGCCATCATAGACCATAGAGCATGTGCCATTGCAAGATAACCACAAGGGATTAACCATTGCTACATGGTCAAGGGTCCCTAAATACTATACTTCCAGGGTCATAGGTATTTTGCAAGGGCATAGGGTTATGACATTGGTGGATGGTGGGGCCACCCACAACTTCATTGATGTTGCACTCATCACCAGGAGAAAGATCCATGTAGAGGATTTTGAAGGATTCAATTGTGGTAGTGTCATATGGGTACAAAATGATGTGCACTCAAAGGATTAGGGGACTGGATGTAACCTTGGGAAACTACACATTGACCGACGAATTTTACGTCGTGGATTTAGCAGATACTCATGTGGTGCTAGGAGTTCAATGGCTATAGTCTTTTGGAGATATCTGCATGAATTATAAGGAGATGAGGATGAAGTTCCAGGAAAAGGATGGGAAGCAAGTTTTTCTGAGAGGCATGTCAACAAATGCCCCTAGGATCGTGTCTAACCAGTAGATGGAGGCCCTTTTTAGACATAGGGATGTGGCTTGCGCAACAAAATGCTTGATTACTATGGAAAATCCATCAAAGGAACATCAACATTATCCTGTGGATATCCAGGTATTTCTTGGAAATCATGAGAGGGTGTTTGAACCATTGACCGTAGGGAGATCACCTGACAAAGAGTTTAAGCATTTCATTGAGATAGAATAGGGTCGACGCCTGTCATCACCACTCCATATAGGCATCCCAAGAGATTCAAGGACTAAATAGAAAATGACATAAAGGAGCTATTAGAGATGGGACACATCCAACCTAGTTCTAGTCCTTTTTCCTCGTCAATTGTATTGGTGAAAATGAAAGATGGTACTATGAGGAGGTGCATAGACTACAGGGAACCAAACAAGAAGACCATAAAAAAAAGATACCCAATAACCCAGATTGATGAGTTGATCGACGAGCTACATGGGGTGGTGTACTTCACAATTTAGGTTGATGTACTATCAGGATACCACCAAATCCGGGTCAGGGAAGAAGACATCTATAAAACAATATTTAGGTGTCACTATGGGCACTACGATTTTCTGGTAATGCCCTTCAGATTGAACAACACACCCACTACCTTTCAATCATGCATGAACCATATATTCAACAAACAATTGAGGAAATTTTTACTGGTGTTCTTTGACTATCTTCTCATCTACAACATGACATGGGAAGAACACCTAAAGCATGTGGACGAGATCCTCACCACTATGGAATAACAATCTCATGTGATCAGTGTTGAGGGAGTAAAGGTGCATCAAGAGAATATTCAAACCATCTCAGACTGGCCTACCCCCATGACATTCACAGATCTACGAGGATTCTTTGGTATATGTAGTTATTACTTGTTCTTTGTGAAAGGATTCTCATGATTGGTGGTGCCATTAATGGACCTCACCAAGAAGGGGGGATTTCAATGGTCATAAGATGCATAGGTGGCATTCAAAAAATAAATAGGGTCATGAGTACTTTCCCAGTATTGGTACTTCTAGATTTGACACAGCCTTTTGTCCTGGAGTGTGACACATATGGTGAAGGGATAGGGGAAGTATTGACACAAAATTGACATATGATATATTTCAAGAGAAGGAATCTAAGGGAGCCTAAGAGGCTTTACTTTATCTATGATAAGGAAATGTTGGTCATCATGCATGAATTGGCCAAATTCAGATAGTACTTGCTAGGAGAGAGCTTCGTGGTTCAGACTGACCACAATAGCTTGAGATATTTCTTGGAGCAGCGAGACCTGAATGAGAGACAATGGAAATGGGCGAGAAAGGTATAGGAATATGCTTTCAACATTGAATTTGTTAATGGGAAGAGGAATATAGTTCTTGATTCCTTATCCAGGAGACCTACATCCTTCTCTATGACTGAGATCTCAACATACTGGAAGTCCATTCTCTTGGTGGACTAATCCAAGAATACCTTCACTTGTGAGTTGATGGAGGGAAGTATCCAAGATGACAGGTACAAGATAGCATATGACATCATCTAATACAAGGATATGATCTATCTTGTCCCTGATTCCACACTCAAGGATAATATTTTGAGGGAAGCACATGATGCACCACTCGTAGGGAACCAGGGGTATCTGAAAACCTACAAGTAGTTTAGGGAGAGATTCGCATGGAAGGGTATCAAAGGGGATGTACTTCATGGTGTGAGGGAATGCATGACTTTCCAGAGGAACAAGTAAGAGTTCACACATCCTGCAGGACTGCTCCAACCCTTACCGGTCCCAGAACAGAAATGGGAAAGCATCTCCATGGATTTCATCACAGGATTACCAAAGGTGTAGAGAAGGGATTGTATTTATGTGGTAGTAGACAGGTTGACCAGATATGCACACTTTTGTGTTATTCCTACAGAGTACAACGCATCTCTAGCATATCTATTCTTCATGGAGGTGTGTTCAGATTCCACGGCCTTCCAAGGAACATAGTCATTGACTGTTACATAGTTGTTTAGGTTATCTGGGATAGAGTTGACACCAAGCACTGTCTATTATCCCCAGACAGATAGGTAGACTGAGATAGTCAAAAAATGGATGAAGGGGTACCTGAGGAACTATTTTTCAAGGAAGCAACGAGCATGGATAAAATGGTTGCATATCAATGAGCATTTCTACAACACCACTCATCACATGTCCACCAGGATGAGCCCATTCAGGGCATTTTATGGATATGATGCTTCATCTTTTTTGGATTTGGTATTTGGAGAGAGAAAAGGTCCTAAGGAGAAGGAATGGTTACAGGAAAGTCAGGATATCTTAAGAGTCCTAAAGGAAAATCTGTAAGCCACTAAGTATTAGCATAAAATATAAGCAAATAGACACAAACTAGAACACATCTTTAAGGTTGGATATCTCATCTTTCTCAGATCACAACCTTACAGACAGTCGTTGTTGAAGAAGAGTGGTGCAGAGAAGCATAAGTCCCACTTTTACAGGTTGTACAAGGTGGTTAGGAGAGTTTGGGAAGTATCATATGAGTTGGATCTACTAGAGGGAAGTAGGATCCAAAATACCTTCCATGTATCATGCCTCAAGAAGGCATTGGGAAAACAGGTCACCACCTCAGCAGATATTCCTCCACTAGATGAGGATGGAAAATTTTCTCTATTCCTCGAGATGATAGTTGAAATCAGGGAACATAGACTTTGGAGTAGGTTCATTTGAGAGTATTTGATTGTATGGAGAGGATTTCTTGCAGAAGATGCTACCTAGGAAGGGGAGAAGATCTTACATCAGCCTGATCTGGAATTTCTTGAGGACAAGCAATATTGGGAATGCAGGACTGTAATGTCCTCTTCCAATTCATTGTGATGGAGGGGTGAATCAATATCCTATACCACTCCTATAGGATATAGTAAACAAGGAAAAAGGGAGTCAAGGAGATGTCACTAGGTTAAAATATGGACAAACCCTAAAAGTGACATTAAATAAAATAAATAATTATATTTAAATAAAGTTGGAGTAAAAAAATTTGATTTGGTAAAAATGCGCTAAATATCTAGAAGGTCCAAAGGAAGGATAAATAGAGGATAAACCCTTCCCATTTACATCATTATTTGATATATTATTGAGTGCTCTTGTAGCCAGTGTTTTCATTAGGGTTTTTGGAAAAACTATTCCATTTCAAGTTTAATTTTGATGGTGCAATATCCACCCTAGCTAGACAAGAAATGGATTCATCCAAAATCCTCTTAGATTTCTTTTTGGTACTTGATTTTGTTCCATAGAGAATTTAGCTAGCACTAAGAAATTATTGTGTGTTTTAGGAGAGAGCCAATTATCATATTTGTGAATATCATAGGGTTTCACATAGCCATAGCAGGAGGAATCCTCATGGGTTGAGAAAGGATTGTCACACAAGGCCCCACGAGACACCCTGTAGGCATCAAGTGAGGACCCTTGTAAATTGGGGGTTTGTAGTATATCGGATCTGTAGAGGCATTGTAAGGAGTTGGAGGACCGCTAGCAGAGAATATGCCACTAGAGAATAGTAGTGTAGGGCTTGGAGAGCCTTGGGCTTCATCGATTGGCATTATTCTAAGTTTCTTGTGTTGTTTTTGTAGTATATTGTGATGTTGCCTGGAAGCCATTAGCTTGTGTGCTTAGACATATTTTGTAGTTGTTATTACAACCAATAGTTATCACTGTATTGATTTTTGGGAGTTTCCATCCATAATAAGATGTCATGGTTATCTGCTCTAAATCTTGTGTAATGGATTTTTTCTATCTATTTAACAATATTCCTCACTGATTAAATTGTTTTATAAGAGGTTAACAACACATTAACTTGAGAAGGAACAATAATTTGGGGTAGAAATGTAATATATCCATCCAACATAGTTGGGGACATTACAAAGTGGAGCAATGCATCAAACCATCAATAAGCTATGTTACCCCCCCATATTGCACATAAGGGTTAACACATGTGACCTTCATCACACATATGGATGATTATCACGGGTGACATATAGGCCTAAGATATACTTCTTTATTTTTCTTGGAGATAGTGTATGTTGGTGGTTGTGGATTCTCTTACTTCATCTTGGTGATGTATGGGATGCTACATGTTGATTCAATGGTTCATATGGTGGCCGGTATTGATGCATATTTCTCTCATCATGTTTACACTTGATGCTTAGATGGATAATAGTGACATGCTCCTCAGTGTTATGATATGGTGTTTGTGGACCATATATTGGTTATCTTCATATCTTTGGATCACCTTTCTTGATAATGGTGCTAGTTCTTTACTTCATGGTATTGCTCCTTATATATTTCTATGGATTGATGAGATATCACTCTTATGAAGGAGCTCTTTGACACTTGACATGTCTATAAGGATTTGATTATCAGCCTTGACATCATGCTAGTTGCATATTTGTATGGAGGCTTGGTCATGGAGTTGATAGTGTATGATGAAATATGGTTCTTCTAGAGGAGTTCCATAACTTTTGAAGTGTCTATTGTGTTTCTACAATGATCTCTAAAGCAATCGAAAACCATTTTCTTAGAGATATCACCCTCTTGCACATTTGTATTACGTGCATACTATTTGAGGATGTGATGGAGAAACCTAGGGTTTAAGGCTAACTTGGAATGGTTTTGAAACTTATCTTTGAGGATCACTTCACTTTTCACATGGTTGGATTTAATGACATACACTTTGCAAACTTTGAGAATTTTTTTTTCCTTGGGAATCATGATAGGTGTTGCCTAGGGTGTTGTTTCCCTTTCCTTGGGAATTTTAACTTTGCACAGGGTGTTGTGTCTTCCATTGAGAGTTGTGATAGGAGCATTGGGAGTAGTGAACCATACATTGATAGTTTTGATATTTCCTATAGAACTGTGATGTTTCCTAGTGCATTGTGACATGCATTGGGAACCATGAATTTTCCTAGATTGTTGTGGCAGAGATTTTTCATAGGTTTGCATGATGATATTTCTTTAGTGGATATGTTATCATCATTTTGACACAATATTTAGGTGGTTTTCATCATATGGATGATAATTGATCACATGGAACCTTTGATGAGGGAAATATAGGGTTTGAGGTGTCTATCATGACCTAATGATGTTATTTGATGATATATACACTCACTCTTGGGGAGAACTCCACTCTTTCATGGTTTTTTAGGCTTGCATGCTATGGATGGAGGGGTCAAGCCACGCCATGTTGTATAGTGAGGTTCCACAACTAGAGTGCTCGAGATCCTTGTTATATTTTGATGATGAGAGTTCACTTTATGATGGACATGTTGACACGAAGTTTATTTTTTCCTATCCTTGAAAACTAAAGCTTCATATTTTCCTAAATCGTGGAGCCTCCCTTAATCAAAAGGGAAATCTGAGCTTTCCGTTCCTTTTCAAGTTTTCGAGCTTTGGTTTTTCTCAAAGTATGATTTTCAACTATCTTATTTTCCCAGTGCCGAAGTTCCGAAAATGTTTAACATATTAAAAAAGTTAAAAGGGGGGAGAAATAAAAGTTACCTTTTCCGTCACTTTCCACAAAGCACTCTTTAAACCCATAATTATTTAAGTTTGTAAACATAATTATCTTTCCCTTAATCTTTCGCGATTCGGGTTTTTCTTTCTACTAAAACGCTTTCGAACTCTCAACTGTCAAACTCCTGATCCTCACTTTTCCAAAAAAGTTAAAAGGATAATTAATTATTAACCTGGATTAATTAAATCCCTAATACGTGTCTTAGCGCCTCACTAATCTCATCACAATTTCGCGATCCGGGGATTGCTTATGACTTATCCCCTCATGCTAGGATCCCCAAAGTTCTGAAACGTGAAATCATGTTTTCCCTAAACAAGGTTTAATATTAAGGTTAATTCATTTTTAAAACATGATTAGTGATAATTAAACCACCTTTCGCATTTTAGGAATTGAGGAAGGTGGTGATTTTTGAAACGCTAGTTCTGAAATCGTCAATATACGACAACATTAATAATGGATAAGTGAAGATTTTTTGACACGAAAGCATATCTTGAGGCATATCTTTCCATTTAAAAGCATTAATTTTTCATCGTCTGCGTCTGTACACTCGTTATAATGCAAAATTGAAGTTTAATAAAGTATTATATTTCAAACTTCATAGTTATCCTTTACATTTGTAGCAAGTCACATTTACTTGGTTTTATACACACTTTCTCTGTAAACAGGTCTCTGATCCAGCACAAGTATCATGGAACCTAAGAAAAATGAAGAAATTGCAGAAAGCTCGAGTTCAGACGAAGACGCTATATCTGATACAACACCGCATGCCATCGATTCCATAAAATCCTGGAGGCAGATTTTCGAGACTCTGGATTATGAAATAAAAAACTTCCCTCATGACGTCGACAACAAGCTTCGAGATATAGCGGAATCTGAGCTCCACAAAATAGATACATGGTGGTGACTTACGACTTATAATGACATAATCAGTTGGGCCTTAGAGCGAATTGACGTACAGACAAGGAGCATTCTGGACAGCCGAGGGGTCGTTGTCGGCTCTTTCAGACCGGAACATTTACAAGTAATGTATAAATTATTTCCTAGACCCAAGTATGTTTATAATAAAGATTTCGTGAGTAATTTTCAAAGGAAAGAATGTTTTGAGTCAGACCAAATGTATCCTGACTTAATCAAGGATTGGTGGAGAAACGAGGGAAAATTCAGGGCTGACACCCATGGTATTTACGCCATAGCCTCATTGAATGAGTATATGATTTATGTGGTGATGATGTTATGTAGAATTTTCGGTAAGAAAAGTCCCACCCATTTCCCTACAGAATGGGTACCTCTTTTGCACGAGGCAGTTGAAGGTTACAACTTCAATTGGGATAAGATTTTATTCGATAACATGGAGAAGGAGGTCATGGACTATCAGACTGTAAGATCAAAAGGCCGACCAATAGACTTTTATTTGTCGCAATACACCATGGATGTTATTTTCTTCTCTACTCCTTTCCCTTTGATGAATTGGAGTTGGAATCCGACTTAACCGAAGCCAATTCACGAATATCATTCTAAACTTTGGGAAGAAAATGTCAAGGACTTGTTCTATGAAATTTGTCATTTCATGGTGATACCACTACATCAAATGTTGTACGGCTTTGCACCTCCCCGCATTTCAGAGTCGATCACAGGAAACCTCAAGGCAGTTGTTGACTAGTTCATAAAAGAGAATTTTTCATGCATCAGAGTTTTCGAGTTTCAATCCCTCCACACACCCTCCCAAAATTCCTCCCTGACAGACTAGTGTGCAGAGAGGTAGCTCATCAAATAGTAACAGGTGGAATTGGGATGGAACTAAAAGTGGATCAAAAGAAATTTTGGCCAGTTTTTCCTGTTCAAATTGGGAAATTTTCATTGCTCAACTTAGGTCATTCCAAAGTTGAAGCGGTAGCACTAGAGGAGGTTAAATTGGTAAATATCGAGCACAGGAGGCACAATCCTTACCAGTTAGTGGGAAAACACATGGCCCACTGTAATATGAAGGCTCATGAACACGAGAAGTCCCCTTGTGATGACCTGTTCAAAGGGACTAAGACCTATGAGGAAGTGTTAGAAAGAGTACAGACACTGTCATACGAGTTGAAAGCTAGTTTTCAAGCCTTCCAGAAGCACAGACGGAGCAGTCTTCCCAAAGTACTGCAAGGAGAAGCAATTACCCTTCATCAGGAACAAGAAGATGCCCCCACAGGTTTCAAACAAGAAACACGAGATAAAGTCAATCCTGAAGAATTTCCTCCGGAGACTAAAGGGTATTCACAAAATGAAGAGGCCTTACAGACAAAAAATCCAGAGACGGAAGCAGAGAGAAGGCCTAGGACACCCCCCGAGTCCAATAAGTCCACTCCTCCTTCATCACCTGTTGTTGATGTCACTATACCTGAGGCTATGGGAGAAACAAGGTCTATAGAGCTAGGAAGTCCCATAACTTCCTTAACTCCTTTATAGTCCACCTTTGGACTCCCATAGATGGGAACTATATATGTTGGTGACCTCACTCCTATTTCCAGAGATGAGATCCCTCATTATGATTATTTTTTTAGCAAGAAGAGGAAGGCTATTGTAAAGCAAGAAATGCATTTGAGAGAAGGGGGTATGGTGAAGAAGCATAGGGTCTTGATAGATGGCTAGAAACTAGAAGAGGAGGATTTCTCTATAGAGGTGGCGGGCTCTATGGGGGCCATGGAAACAACAAATAGTTTTACTGTGGAGAACATGAGGACAAGGATAAAAAAGAGTAACCACATGATAGCTCAATTGCAGGATCAGTTGAAGAATGATGAGAAACAAATTAGAGAAGAGGTGAATAAAAGTCTGGAGCAGGCCAGAGCTATTGAAAGGAAAGAAATCCAGTCACTCAAAGCTAGCCTAGATGAAATGAACTAGAGGATACAAGCAAGTCAGGTATAGGTTACTCAGCAAAGGGAGCTTGTTAAAAAGTTATAGGCTAAATTGAGTTTGACAGAAGGTCGGGTCATGGACTTAAATATTTTTCAAACCCTCTCATTAGAAGCCCATACAAAGATAGAAGTTGAACAACAACAATTGATCTCCAAAATAGAGATCGTCCAGCATTATTTTCAAGAGGTAAGAAAATCCCTTGATAACATTATTTTACCAGAAAAGAGGCTAAAGAAGCAAGGAATACCTTTCAGAAAGTAGTCCCATGTTGAGGGAACAGGGAGATGCCGAAAGATCTAAAACTTTCTGTCATAGAATAGATAAGAGGAGACACCATGCTCAAGGCATGGGAAATGAACATAATCGAAAACAAAAATATAGTCAAAGAAATCAAAGACAACTATGAGGGAGTCTTTGACTCTTTGGATAAGAAAGCGTTAGGAATTGAAAGAAATCATTGCTCTAGACTACTAGGGAAGATAAACATTGTGAAACAACAGTTGGACTACAAAGAGAGCTTACAGGAGGTTCTGGCAGAGGTTTCCCAGTTGAATCAAATCGATACCAACCTGATAGAAAGATGGTTGGTACAACCTAATTTAAAGTTGCAAATGATTAGGTCTGCCGATAGAGGTTTTGAAGACCAGTTTCCAAAGGTAC
This sequence comes from Picea mariana, assembly GCA_032191745.1. Lineage (NCBI taxonomy): Eukaryota > Viridiplantae > Streptophyta > Pinopsida > Pinales > Pinaceae > Picea > Picea mariana. Next base: position 18,620 of record JASDQU010881362.1, on the reverse strand, counting down.
AAAGAAAGTTTTATCTATTTGAAACTAAATATCTCCCGACACCACCCAGAATTTTTGTTCATTTTTTAGAGAAGTGTGTTGAATGTATAGCTTCAAAAGAGGGAGAGACTTCAACTAAACAGTGAAGTATCGTTCGAAATCTTATACTTTTGAAATGATAGACTAACAAAATGTTAATCATGCAACAGTTAAGGTTGCAATTTTGTAACCATTTTTCTTTCTTTTTCCCTAAAAAATAGGAGATCGCTAACCATCAAGTAGCAACGATCTTGTATAAATAAAGGGAGAGAAGACCAAAGAAGGGATTTTTTATTTTCTCTAAAAGGGCATTGTGACAAAGACATCTAAAACAAAACTCTGAATTAATAGAAAAGTAGATTGAAGATTCTGGATTTTGTCAAGTCCGAGTTATGTGTTTCCTTATTTCTTCATCATTCTTTCATTTATTTTATTGATGAATGCTTGACTACATTTTAGTATAACCTCTACTATGGAAATAATTATTCTTGTTATTTAGATCATTTACAGTTTTTCCTCTGCATTGGTTATCAACCGATACAAGACCTGAAAATGTTTAGATTACAACATCATATGCTTCATTGATATCTTTCTTGCTTCATAGTATCCTATCACAATGTGAGATTCCTCTTAAGTTGATGCCTCACCTTGTAGGTAGTTTTACGTTTTTCCCTCATATCATACATGTTTCTCTTTCTTTAAATTTTAACTCAAATATAAGAAATGGCCTTTGATTCAGCCATCTCATTTATTCACATTTTAAAATTGTTTTCTTTACATTGTGAATTAGAGATAACTAAACCTAAAAAGAAAATACAGAGTTATATCTCCCTTACCTTTTATCCTTCATGACAGTACCAGTTACAAGGCAACCTAATGTCAAACCTGATCTTTCAGATCAAAACAACATCGCTCTAAATTTATTTAATACCATTTTGCAAACAACAAGTAATCAGGTTGAGTTAGAACGTTCATGGGCAGCAATTGAGAGAGATATCAACATTCAGGAAAACCGGGAATTCCGACAGAGACAGTTGAGAAACCAACTTTAGCCCTTATCTTTTAATTGTGCTTTCTATCCTCTTTTCCTCTATCTTTTTCAGATGCCTTGACAGTATACTTTAGAGCCTTAAAGTATAAACTCAGGAACAACATATTTTTGGCACCGTTGTCGGGGAACGGAGTAAGGAAGCTTTTTCCCTGGGAAGAATGACATTGACACTTTCCTCTTTAGTAGTGAACAAAATTTGGAAACCTTATAAGGCTACCTTTATCTTTCACTTGGAAACTCCACACTGTTTAAACTGGCTCTTAACCAGAAGAATACCAGGAAGAATCCAAATGACAAGAAGATTTCACCTTCTTCCAACCCAAAAAAAATTCTAAAATCAAGAAAGTTCTTTCGACAGACTGCCTTATCGACAAATAAATATTATCAACTTAAATTCACATAGTATGACTCTGAAGATCAACACAGCGAA
>JASDQU010881362.1:1179-16950 GCA_032191745.1 Picea mariana | reverse complement strand
CCCTGTGTTCAAGCTCCCACTTGAACCTCTGAGGACAACAGTCCTCCCTAGCACCTCTCAACCACCCTGGAATATAAATAAATAATAAACAACCAACTACACAGATAAATCGATTCTTACCACTTCTTCTGTGTTCTGTAAATCTGGTCTTCTTCTAACTGTTCTGCAATTCTTCTCTTCCTTTGTCTATTCTGCAAATCTACTCGGCTTCAACTTGTTATGTCATTCTGCTCTACTTCAACTTGTTCTGTCATTCTGCTCTGCTTCAATTCTTTTCCTCATCTATTACTCTTCTCTGAGTTTTATCTCACACTGCACATATTCTCGGCCTCACATTGCACATCCTGTGATTTTCCCTTTCTTACAGTTTAATTCATTATTCATCCAGAATGACCAACATCGCACAGTTTGTATCTTTCTCTTTTATGCACACCACCCACAGCAGTTACTCTTCACATCTTCTTAGGAAAAAAAAAAAAAAAAACGTCCGAGCAACTGAAATGCCAACCAATCAGGAATCATTAATATGTTTCGCTAACAGATTCGTAACTGATAAATTAACTGTGAGAGAGAACATTAGCCCTCCAATCATATTCAAGTTTATCTGCACCGTTGGATGAACTTTATTAATCTTGCCTTTAAATCAGGTTTTGGCATTTCGACGTTCCTGTGGCCAAGTGTCTCGACTCTTTATATCACGATCTCCGAAACTCCGATACAGAGCTTTTCTGTGCTAGCTCCTTCCTCTATATGACCATGGCCATGACCAAGCACTTATGAAAAAAGTGATTTTTGCGAATTCGCATTTCATGAGTTTGGAAATGAGGCATCTCAACTCTCCAAGTCACGATCCCCGAAACCCCGATATGGAGCTGAGATCAACGGTCCACGATCTCGATGAATCTATGGTCCAGATCTCATTGTGAATTCGCATCTCGCGATTCCTTCGATGGAGGTTCTTGTCACTCCAAGTTGCGATAGGAAAAACTCTGAAATGAAGCTTAGATCAATGGTCCACGATCTCGATGAATCTATGGTCCAGATCTCATCGTGAATTCGCATCTCACGATTCCTTAGATAGAGGTTCTTGTCACTCCAAGTCGCGATAGGCAAACTCCGAAATGAAGCTTCGATCAACGGTCCAGACCACACCTTGATCTGAGGGCTGTGATTAAATCGCGATTTCGCATATTGTGATTTCGATGGTTATGTTTATTACCTCTCCAAGTCGCGATAGGCAAAGCTCCGAGATGGAGATGAATCAACGGTCCAGAACAAACCTCGATTTGACGGTTGTGATTAAATCGCAATCTCGCATATCGCAAGTTTAGTGGTTATGTTTCTTGCCTCTCCAAGTCGTGATAGGCGAAGCTCCGAGATGGAGCTGGATCAACGGTCCAGAACAAACCTCGATTTTACGGTTGCAATTAAATCGCGATCTCGCATCTCATGAGTTCAGTGGTTATGTTTCTTGCCTCTCCAAGTCGTGATTCATGAAACCCCGAAATGGCGTGGGATCAACAGTCCCGATCAACACTTGATCTGACGGTCATCGGGAATTGTAAAATGGGATCCAACGATCAGAAATGTTGATTCTCCTCCCGAGCTTACTTTGTTCCGCTTACTCTGATCTTTCCATCGATGATCTACCAACAATCCTCTGCACTATCTCTTCTGATCTTAATCGAATCTTTTCTGCAGTGTCTTCTCATAATGTCCATCTATTACATACTTTATGTACTCATGCCATCTTCATTGTTGTACTTGCCATCAATGACAAGCATTCGCTATCTGTTAAATATTTGCCAACACAAGTCAGAGTTCACACATCCTATAGGACTGCTCCAACCCTTACCGGTCCCAAAACAGAAATGGGAAAGCATCTCCATGGATTTCATCACAAGATTGCCAAAGGTGTAGAGAAGGGACTATATTTATGTCGTAGTAGACGGGTTGACCAGATATTCACACTTTTGTGTTATTCCTACAGAGTACAACACATCTCTAGCATATCTATTCTTCATGGAGGTGTTTAGATTCCACGGCCTTCCAAGGAACATAGTCATTGACTGGGACATAGTTGTTTAGGTTATCTGGGATAGAGTTGACACCAAGCACTATCTATTATCCCCAGACAGACAGGTAGACTGAGATAGTCAAAAAATGCATCGAGGGGTACCTAAGGAACTATTTTCAAGGAAGCAATGAGCATGGATAAAATGGTTGCATATCAATGAAGATTTCTATAACACCACTTATCACATGTCCATCAGGATGAGCCCATTCAGAGAATTTTATGGATATGATGCTCCATCTTTTTTGGATTTGGCATTTGGAGAGAGCAAAGGTCCTAAGGAGAGGGAATGGTTACAGGAAAGTCAAGATATATTAAAAGTCCTAAAGGAAAATCTACAAGCCACTAAGTATTAGCATAAAATATATGCAGACAGACACAAACTAGAATACGTCTTTGAGGTTGGATATCTCATCTTTCTCAGATCACAACCTTACAGACGGTCGTCGTTGAAGAAGAGTAGTGCAGAGAAGCATAAGCCCCACTTTTATGGGTCATACAAGGTGGTTAGGAGAGTTTGGAAAGTATCATACAAGTTGGATCTACTAGAGGGCAGCAGGATCCAAAATACCTTCCATGTATCATGCCTCAAGAAGGCATTGGTACAACAGGTCAGCAACTCGGTAGATATTCCTCCACTAGATGAGGATGGAAAATTTTCTCTATTNGATCTGGAATTTCTTGAGGACAAGCAATATTGGGAATGGAGGATTGTAATGTCCTCTTCCAATTGATTGTGATGGAGAGGTGAATCAATATCCTATACCACTCCTATAGGATATAGTAAACAAGGAAAAAGGGAGTCAAGGAGATGTCACTAGGTTAAAATATGGACAAACCCTAAAAGTGACATTAAATCAAATAAATAATTATATTTAAATAAAGTTGGAGTAAAAAAAATTGATTTGGTAAAAATGGGGGAAATATCTAGAAGGTCCAAAGGAAGGATAAATAGAGGATAAACCCTTCCCATTTCCATCATTATTTGATATCTTATTGAGTGCTCTTGTAGCCAATGTTTTTATTGGGTTTTTGGAAAAACTATTCCATTTGAGGTTTAATTTCGGTGGTGCAATATCCACCCTAGCTAGACAAGAAAGGGATTCATCCACAATCCTCTTGGATTTCTTTTTGGTGCTTGATTTTGTTCCATAGAGAATTTAGCTAGCACTAAGTAATTATTGTGTGTTTTAGGAGAGATCCAATTATCATATTTGTGAATATCATAGGGTTTCACACAGCCATAGCAGGAGGAATCCCCGTGGGTTGAGCAAGGATTGTCACGCAAGGCCCCACGAGACACCCTGCAGGCATCACATGAGGACCCTTGTAAATTGGGGGTTTGTAGTATATCGGATCTATAGAGGCATTGTAAGGAGTTGGAGGACCGCTAGTAGAGAATATGTCACTAGAGAAGAGCAGTGTAGGGCTTGGAGATCCTTGGGCTTCATCAATTGGCATTATTGTAGGTTTCTTGTGTTGTTTTTGTAGTATATTGTGATGTTTCCTGGAAGCCATTAGCTTGTGTGCTTAGACATATTCTGTAGTTGTTATTACAACCAATAGTTATCACTGTATTGATTTTTGGGAGTTTCCATCCATGATAAGATGTCATGGTTATCTGCTCTAAATCTTGTGTAATGGATTTTTTCTATCTATTTAACAATATTCCTCATTGAGTAAATTGTTTTATAAGAGGTTAACAACACATTAACTTGAGAAGGAACAATAATTTGGGGTAGAAATGTAATATATCCACCCAACATAGATGGGGACATTACAAAGTGGAACAATGCATCAAACCATCAATAAGCTATGTTACCCCCCCATATTGCACATAAGGGTTAACACATGTGAACTTCATCACACATATGGATGATTATCACGGGTGACATATAGGCCTAAGATATACTTCTTTATTTTTCTTGGAGATAGTGTATGTTGATGGTTGTGGATTCTCTTACTTCATCTTGGTGATGTATGTGATGCTACATGTTGATTCAATGGTTCATACGGTGGCTGATATTGATGCATATTTCTCTCATCGTGTTTATACTTGTTGCTTAGATGGATAATAGTGACATTCTCCTCAGTGTTATAATATGGTGTTTGTGGCCCATATATTGGTTATATTCATATCTTTGGATCACCTTGCTTGATAATGGTGCTAGTTCTTTACTTCATGGTATTGCTCCTTATATATTTCTATGGATTGATGAGATATCACTCTTATGAAGGAGCTATTTGACACTTGAGATGTCTATAATGCTTTGATTATCAACCTTGACATCATGCTAGTTGCATATTTGTATGGAGGCTTGGTTATGGAGTTGGTAGTGTATGATGAAATATGGCTCTTATAGAGGAGTTCCATAACTTTTGAAGTGTCTATTGTGTTTCTACAATGATCTCTGAAGCAATCGAAAACCATTTTCTTAGAGATATCACCCTCTTGCACATTTGTATTATGTGCATACTATTTGAGGATGTGATGGAGCGACCTAGGGTTTAAGGCTAACTTGGAATGGTTTTGAAACTTATCTTTGAGGATCACTTCACTTTTCACATGGTTGGATTTAATGACATACACTTTGCAAACTTTGAGAAAGTTTTTTTCCTTGGGAATCATTACAGGTGTTGCCTAGGGTGTTGTTTCCCTTTCCTTGGGAATTTTAACATTGCATAGGGTGTTGTGTCTTCCATTGAGAGTTGTGATAGGAGCATTGGGAGTAGTGAACCATGCATTGATAGTTTTGATATTTCCTATAGAACTGTGATGTTTCCTAGTGCATTGTGACATGCATTGGGAACCATGAATTTTCTTAGATTGTTGTGGAAGAGATTTTTCATAGGTTTGCATGATGATATTTCTTTAGTGGATATGTTATCATCATTTTGACACAAGATTTAGGTGGTTTTCATCATATGGATGATAATTGATCACATGACACCTTTGATGAGGGAACTCTAGGGTTTGACGTGTCTATCATGACCTAATGATGTTATTTGATGAGATATACACTCACACTTGGGGAGAACTCCACTCTTTCATGGTTTTTTAGGATTGCATGATATGGCTAGAGGGGTCAAGCCACGCCATGTTGTATAGTGAGGTTCCACAACTAGAGTGCTTGGGTTCCTTGTTATATTTTGATGATGAGAGTTCACTTTATGATGGACATGTTGACACGAAGTTTATTTTTTCCTATCCTTGAAAACTAAAGCTTCATCTTTTCCTAAATCATGGAGCCACCCTTAATCAAAAGGGAAATCTAAGCTTTCCATTCCTTTTCGGGTTTTCAAGATTCAGTTTTTCTCAAAGTATGATTTTCAACTATCTTATTTTCCTGGTGCCGAAGTTCCGAAAATGTTTAACATATTAAAAAAGTTAAAAGGGGGGAGAAATAAAAGTTACCTTTTCCGTCGCTTTCCACAAAGCACTCTTTAAACCCGTAACTATTTAAGTTTCTAAACATAATTATCTTTCCCTTAATATTTCACAATTCAGGTTTTTCTTTCTACTAAAACACTTTCAAACTCTCAACCGTCAAACTCCCAATCCTCACATTTCCGAAAAAGTTAAAAGGATAATTAATTAATAACCTGGATTAATTAAAGCCCCAATACGTGTCTTAGCGCCTCACTAATCTCATCGCAATTTCGTGATCCGGGGATTGCTTATGACTTATCCCCTCACGCTAGGATCCCCGAAGTTCTAAAACGCGAAATCATGTTTTCCATAAACAAGGTTTAAGATTAAGGTTAATTCATTTTTAAAATAGGATTAATGATAATTAAACCGCCTTTCGCATTTCGGGAATTGAGGAAGGCAGTGATTTTTGAAACGCCAGTTTTGAAATCGCTGATATACGACAACATTAATAACAGATAAATGAAGATTTTTCGATACGAAAGCGTATCTGTAGGCATATCTTTCCATTTAAAATCATTAACTTTTCGTTGTCTACGTCTGTACACTCGTTATAATGTGAAATTGAAGGTTAATAAAGTTTTATATTTCAAACTTCATAGTTATCCTTTACATATGCAACAATTCACGTTTACCTGGTTTTATACACACTTTCTCTGTAAACAGGTCTCTTATCCAACACAGGTATCATGGCACCTAAGAAGGCACCCAAGAAAAATGAAGAAATTGCAGAAAGCTCAACTCCAGACGAAGACGTTATATTTGATACAACACCACATGCCATCGATTCCATAAAATCCTAGAGGCAGATTTTTGAGACTCTGGATTATGAGATAAAAAATTTCCCTCATGACGCCGACAACAAGCTTTGAGAAATAGCAGAGTCTAAGCTCCACAAAATAGCTACACGGCTACGACTTATGACTTATGATGACATAATCAGTTGGTCCTTAGAGGGAAATGACGTACAGACAAGGAGCATTCTGGACAGCTGAGGGGTCGTCGTCGGCCCTTTCAGACCGGAACATTTACAAGTAATGTATAAATTATCTCCCAGTCCCAAGTATGTTTATAATAAAGATTTTGTGAGTAATTTTCAAAGGAAAGAATGTTTTGAGTTAGACCAAATGTATCCTGACTTAATCAATGATTGGTGGAGAAACGAGGGAAAATTCAAGGCTGACACCCATGGTATTTATGCCATAGCCTAATTGAATGAGTATATGATTTATGTGGCAATGATGTTATATAAATTTTCAGTAAGAAAAATCCCACCCATTTCCCTGTAGAATGGGTACCTCTCTTGCACGAGGCAACTGAAGGTTACAACTTCAATTGGAATAAGATTTTATCCGATAACATGGTGAAGGAGGTCATGGACTATCATACTGCAAGATCAAAAGGTCGACCAGTAGCCTTTTATATGTCACAATACACCATGGATGCTATATGCTTCTCGACTCCTTTCCCTTTGATGAATTGGATTTGGAATCTGACTTACCCAGAGCCAATTCACGAATATCATTCTAAACTTTGGGAAGAAAACATCAAGGACTCATTCTATGAAATTTGTCATTTCATGGTGATACCACTACATCATATGTTGTACGGCTGTGCGCCTCACCGCATTTTCGAGTTGGTCATAGGAAACCTCAGGGCAGTTGTTGACTGGTTCATAGAGGAGAATTTTTTATACATCAGAGTTTTCGGGTTTAATTCCCTCCACATGCCCTCCCGAAATTCCTCCCTGACAGAATAGTGTGCAGGGAGGTAGCTCATCAAATAGTAACAGGTGGAATTGGGATAGAGCTAAAAGTGGCTCAAAAGAAATTTTGGCTAGTTTTTCCCATCCAGATTGGGAAATTTTCATTGCTCAACTTAGTTCATTCCAAAGTTGAAGTGGCAGCGCTAGAGGAGGTTAAATTGGTAAACCTTGAGCACAGGAAGCACGATCCTTACCAGTTAGTGGGAAAACACATGGCCCACTGTAATATGAAGGCTTATGAACACGAGAAGTCCCATTGTGACGACCTGTTCAAAGGGACTAAGACCTATGAGGAAGTGTTAGAAAGAGTACAGACACTGTCGTCCGACTTGCAAGCTAGTTTTCATACCTTCCACAAGCACAGACGGAGCGGTCTACCCAAAGTGTTGCAAGGATAAGCAATTACCCTTCCTCAGGAACAAGAAGATGCTCCTATAGTTTTCAAACAAGAAACACGAGATAAAGTCAATACTGAAGAATTTCCTTAGGAGACTGAAGGGTCTTCACAAAATGAATAGGCCTTACAGATAGAAAATCCAAAGATGGAAGCGAAGAGGAGGCCTAGGACACCTCTCGAGTCTAGTAAGTCCACTCCTCCTTCATCACCAGTTGTTGATGTCACTATACCTGAGGCTATGGGAGAAATGAGGTCTTTAGAGCTAGGAAGTCCCATAACTTCCTTAAATCCTTTACAGTCCACCTTTCGACTCCCACAGATGGGAACTATATATGTTGGTGGCCTCACTCCTATTTCCATAGATGAGATCCCTCCTTCTGATTATTTTTTCAGCAAGAAGAGGAAGGATATTGTAAAGCAAGAAATGTATATGAGAGAAGGGGGTATGGTGAAGAAGCATAGGGTCTTGATATGAGATGGCCAAAAATTGGAAGAGGAGGATTTCTCTACAGAGGTGGAGGTCTCTATGGGAGCCATGGCAACAACAAACATTTGTACTATGGAGAACAAGAGAACAAAGATAAATAAGAGTAACCACATGATAGCTCAATTGCAGGATCAGTTGAAGAATGCTAAGAAAAACACTAGAGAAGAGGTGAATAAAATTCTAGAGTAGGCCAGAGTTGTTGAAAGGCAAGAAATCCAGTCACTCAAAGCTAGCCTGGATGAAATGAACCAGAGGATACAAGCAAGTCAGGTACAGGTTACTCAGCAAAGGGAGCTTGTTAAACAGTTACAAGCTAAATTGAGTTTGACAGAAGGTCGGTTCATGGACTTAAAGGCTTTTCAAACCCTCTCGTTAGAATCCCATACAAAGATAGAAGCTGAACAACAACAATTGATCTCCAAAATAGAGATCGTCCACCATTATTTTCAAGAGGTAAGAAAATCCATTGATAACATTATTTTACTAGAAAAAGAGGCTAAAGAAGCAAGGAATACCTTTCAGAAAGCAGTCGCATGTTTAGGGAACAGGGAGATGCCGAAAGATCTAAAACTTTTTGTCACATAACAGATAAGAGGAGACACCATGCTTAAGGCATGGGAAATGAACATAGTCGAAAACAAAAATATAGTCAAAGAAATCAAAGACGACTGTGAGGTAATATTTGACTCTTTGGATAAGAAAGTGTTAGGAATTGAAAGAAATGGCTGCTCTGGACTACTAAGGCAGATAAACATTGTGAAACAATAGTTGGACTACAAAGAGAGCTCACAGGAGATTCTAGCAGAGGTTTCCCAGTTGAATCAAATCGATACCAACCTGATAGACAGATGGTTGGTACAACCTAATTTAAAGTTGCAAATGATCAGGTCTATCGATAAATGTTTTGAAGACCAGTTTCCAAAGGTACAAAGAAAGTTTTATCTAATTGAAACTAAATATCTCCTGACACCACCCAGGATTTTTGTTCATTTTTTAGAGAACTGTGTTGAATGTATAGCTTCAAAAGAGGGAGAGACTTCAACTAAACAGTGAATTATCGTTCGAAATCTTATACTTTTGAAATGATAGACCAACGAAATGTTAATCATGCAATGGTTAAGGTTGTAGTTTTGTAACCATTTTTCTTTCTTTTTACCTAAAAAATAGGAGATCACTAACCATCAAGTAGTGACGATCTTGTATAAATAAAGGGAGAGAAGACCACAGAAGGGCTTTTTTCTTTTCTCTAAAAGGGCATTGTGACAAAGACATCTAAAAGAAAACTCTGAATTAATAGAAAAGCAGATTGAAGATTCTGGATTTTGTCAAGTTTGATTTATGTGTTTCCTTGTCTCTTCATCATTCTTTCATGTATTTTATTAATGAATTCTTGACTACATTTTAGTATAACCTCTACTGTGGAAATAATTATTCTTGTTCTTTAGATCATTTACAGTTTTTCCTCTGCATTGGTTATCAACCGATACAAGACCTGAAAATGTTTAGATTACAACCTCATATGCTTCATTAATATCTTTTTTGCTTCATAGTCTCCTATCACAATGTGAGATTCCTCTTAAATTGATGCCTCACCTTGTAGGTAGTTTTACGTTTTTCCCTCATATCATACATGTTTCTCTTTCTTTAAATTTTAACTCAAATACAAGAAATGACCTTTGATTCAACCATCTCATTTATTCACGTTTTAAAATCGTTTTCTTTACATTGTGAATTAGAGATAACTAAGCTTAAAAAGATAATACAGAGTTATATCTCCCTTACCTTTTATCCTTCATGACAATACCAGTTATAAGGCAACCTAACATCGAACCCGGTCTTTCAGATCAAACCAGCATCGCTCAAAATTTATTTAATACCATTTTACAAACAACAAGTAATCGGGTTGAGTTAGAATGTTCATGGGAAACAATTGAGAGAGATATCAACATTCAGGAAAACTGGGAATTTCGACAGAGACAATTGAGAAACCAACTTTAGCCATTATATTTTAATTGTCCTTTCTATCCTCTTTTCCTCTATCTTTTCAGATGCCTTGAAAGTATACTTTAGAGCCTTAAAGTATAAACTAAGGAACAACATCTTTTTGGCGCCGTTGTCGGGGAACGGAGTAATGAAGCTTTTTCCTTGGGAAGAACGACATTGACACTTTCCTCTTTGGTAGTGAACAAAGTTTGGAAACCTTATAAGGCTACATTTATCTTTCACTTGGAAACTCCACACTGTTTAATTGGCTCTTAACCAGAAGAATACTAGGAAGAATCTAGACGACAAGCAGATTTTTCCTTCTTCCAACCCAGAAAAAATTCTAAAATCAAGAAAGTTTTTTCGACAGACTACCTTATCGAAGAATAAATATTATCAACTTAAATCCACACAACCTGAATCTGAAGATCAACACAACGAACAAAGTATTCCATCCCCTAACAGGGAATACTCCGCCGATAAAGTTACAACCCTGGAATCAAATTTTGTTCTGACTATTTTTGAGACTGAAGTTTTCTTGGTCGTTTCCCATATCAATAGAAAACGAAGGTCTACCTCACTTCCTATTGTGACCAACTCCCCCTCGCTTCTTGAGGTTTGTTTTCCCACCTCTTAAAACTCAAACAATTATCCCATATATCTTGATTCAACTTCTGTTGATTCTCCTATATTTTCACCCTGTGATTTTGAAGGAACCATCCCACATTCTCCAAGCTCCTTTTTCTCAAGTTTCATCCCTATCGATAACCAACTTCTTGAAACCCTTTCTTATAACCCCCAAAATTTTACCACTAAAGCCACAATGGTCGTGGCTAGATTAGGTGGGGCAAGAGGTGCTACCGCAAGTGGTCCGGGAGGAGGAGCTGGCGGACAAACACCGCCTCTTCAGATATTTGCAAAGGTTGCTGCAAGATATGCTCCTCTGGTTCTACCGGTCCCTCTCCATGATTTACCGGAAAATTACATGAAAAACCTTCCTATGTTCACAGGAGAGGGCAATTTAACAATAACTGAGCATATAAAAATTTTCAATCAATTCACCAACATTCTTGGATTGGAACATAAAGATGTTTACTCTAGACTCTTGGTTCAAACCTTTGAAGGGCAAGTGAGAACCTAGTTTTGAGGCCTAGCAGTCAGATCTATACGTTCATACGATGAACTTGAAAATGCTTTTATCAGATAGTGGGGTGAGCGAAAAGACCATCCTTATTCTCTAACCGAACCTGGAGCTCTTCGAAAGAAAAACAATGAATCAATCCTCGAGTTTACCCAATGATTCAATAAATTATATAATAAGATCCCGACCGAGGGTAAACCCTCACAACCTACAGTGAAGGTGACTTTCGCTGGAGCTTTTGACCCTGACTTCGCCCTTTTATTAAGGGAGAGAAGATCAATTGATCTTACCATGATGCAAGATGATGCCTTGGAAATTGAATCTAACATGATGGCATCAGGAAAGATGAATACCAAATTCGAGACTAGAAACAAAGAAATAAGGAGATACAGGGAGCAAAGAGGACCCTCTGGATCAGGGAGATCCTCAGAAGATAAAATGGAGGATATGGCTAGAATCATCAAAGAATTGTCAAACAAAATATTGAGAATGGAACTTGATCAATCTAAAAATGAACATTACCCTAGAAAAGAATTCAGGAAGAACCCTAATCCTCAAAGCCACCAAAAACAAATTAAGAACAAAGATCAAAAAATCCAAACCCCTTTTAAAAGAGAAAACTTTATAGGAGGGCAAGACTTGGAGGATTTCTAAGAGTTAGAAGAGGATATGAACAATCTTGGCGAAGACTGCTTACAACCTTATATAACAAGACACGATTACAAAAAGTCTTTGACTACAAAATATAGGATTGAGAGTAACAAGAACATTAGTGTTTCTGAAGATTCGATTTATCATGGAGTAATGGATGGTATAATGGCCAAGCTCCACCAGAAATACAACCTGAGACCTAGAAACTCGGTTTCCAAAACCTTTTTAGTTAAAAAGATACTACCGAGGGTCGAAACTGACCAAGCAAATCCAAAAAACACTGAAAAAAAGACCGCTAACATACAGAGTATCAAAACAAAGACAGCGGAGTCGTCACCCTTAAGCACACCGAAAATAAACACCCTTGTTACCGAAACGAAGGTTTTTCAACCCAGGAAAGCAGAAAAGAAAGGGATAGAAACTCAAACCATGGAAACTGACAAAACCATTGGAAGTTTTAACCTAGAGAATGAGATCAATAAGATCAAAATCCCTATCCCCCTCATTGAATTGGCTAAAAACCCGATATACTGGAAACAAATTTCTAAAATGATTAGTTTTTCTGAAAACGGGATTCAGGACGATGCCATTAACTTAGAAGATGATAAGCCTAACATAATTTTCGGCTTACACTTCGAAGGTGCTAGAGACATCGTTTCCCCTTTCTACATCACTTTGACAGTTTTCGATCATCTGCTCCATAACTTCATGTTAGATTCTAGGGCCTCTCACAATGTGATGCCTAAAGCAATCATGGACAGACTCGGCCTAGAAATCACCAGACCTTATGGAGATTTATATTTGTTCGACTCGAGGAAAGTCAAGTGTATAGGTATGATAAAATACTTAGTCATAAATCTCGCACAGATACCTACAAAAAGTGTTTTAATGGATGTGGTTGTTGTAGATATACCTCTATATGGCATGCTCTTGTCTCAGTCCTGGGGTGCTAAAATTGGAGGTTCTCTTCAACTTGATATGATGTGCGCAACGATTCCAGTTTTCGGAGCCCAGTTCATGTGATTGTATAGGGAAACCAGATTAGCATTTACAGTTAGTGATCCTCTCAGCCCAAATAATTACCATATATATATTGTTGATCAGGATTTAGGTAATTGTATATTATCTATAGATGATGATGTTGATGCATGTGTAGAAGAAAATTGTACAGGAAATAAAAAAGAAAAATAACAAATAGAACAAGATGTATATAGCACTAGTGTTCGGAAAATGTTTTTTGACGATGCCTCATGTTATCTTGGAGCTGGGGATGGAGTAATTTTTGTAGCACCAGATAACCAATTCATTATCCCTTTCTCTTATAGGCTATAGTGGAACATTGACCACACTAATGACGTATGTGAGTACAAATATCTAGTGTTAGGGTTAGAGGCCACTAGGAGGATGAAAATTAAAAACTTGGAAGTTTTTGGTGATGTAGAGTTAATCGTGAAACAAGTCAAATGCCATTACTAGACCAAGCATCCTAGATTAAGGTCGTATCGGAATTGTGATTGGGACCTAATCAAAAAAAATTTCTCTTCTGTTAATATTCACTTCATTCCGAGAGATGAAAATCAACAAGTGGATGCCTTAGCCAAAGCCACTTCAAATTTCACACCTCCCACTGCTTTCAAACTCAAATATCATATACAAATGATACATAGGCCTTCCATACCCAATAACATAGAGCATTGGTAGGTCATTGAAGATGATGAGCAACTTCGAAATTTTTTAGAAACAGTAGACGAGTTCACCGAAACGCATGCTGACCAAGAGAACCGGAATGATCCTATTTGGATCATGCAGGAAGGGGAAGACCCCCAAGAGTTCCAAGATAAAATCGTAAATCACCATATGCTAGTTTTAAATACCCAAGGGATTCATTCCCTTAGAAAGACGCTTTAATCATGATGAAATCCCTTTGAAGACTACCTTACAACCTCAGCCGGAAGAAGTCGAAGATTGCAATATAGGTACCAAAGAGAGTCATAGGTCAGTTAAGGTATCTAGGTACCTGTCCCCCAAAATCAAGAATAAATATGTTGAATTTCTTAAAAGATACAAAGATTTTTTTTCCTGGTCCTATGACGAGTTGAGAACTTATGACACAACTATAATGGAACATAAAATTCCATTAAAACTAGGTGTGAAACCTTTTAGGCAGAAACTCAGATAGATTAACCCTATCCTATTACCGGTGATAGAAAAACAGGTCAAGAAACTCCTGGATGCTAAAATTATGGTCCCACTGAGATATTCTGAGTGGGTTGCTAATTTAGTCCCATTGAGAAAGAAAAATGGCGAGATCAGACTGTGTGTCGATTTCAGAAACCTGAATTGGTCATCACTCAAAGAAAATTACCCATTACCTAAGATGGATCATGTTTTAGAAAAAGTAGTTGGAGCTAACAGAATGTCTATGATTGATGGTTTTTCAGGTTACAATCATATCGTAGTGCATCAGGACAATAAAGAAAAAATTGTTTTCACTACCCCTTGGGGTACTTTTATGTACGATAAAATGCCTTTTGGTTTAATGAATGCAGGGAAAATTTTTCAACGAGCCATGGATATCTCTTTCATGGGTGAAAGAGACAAGTTCATTGTTATCTATCTTAATGACCTGACTATTTTCTCCAAATCCGATGCAGAACATCTAATGCACCTTAAACTAACCTTTGAGAAATGCCAAAAGTTTGGTTTGTCACTCAATCCCAAGAAATCTCATTTCGCAATGCAAGAAGGTAAACTCTTGGGCCATATCATGTCTAGGGACGGAATCAAAATTGATCCCAAAAGGGTTGAGGCAATAGATGCAATAAATTTTCCTAGAAATGCAAAAGAAATTCAGTGTTTTTAGGAAAAATAAATTTATTGAGGAGATTCATCCCTAACTTTGCCGAAATTGTGAAATTGATAACAGATATGCTCAAAAAGGACAGTGAAGTGAAATGGACAAGTGAGGCCAAAGCCTCCTTTCAACGCATCAAGAAAGTAATAAGTGAAGCACCAGTCTTGGCCAGCCCAGATTACACAAAAGAGTTTTTGATTTTTTCTTTTTCTTCAGAACATGCTATAGCAGTTGTATTGTTACAAAAAAACGAGGAAAGTTTTGAGCGACCTATTGCATTTTTCAGCAAAAGTCTCAGAGATGTCGAGTTGAAATATGATATATTGGAGAAACAGGCCTATGCAATGGTGAAAGCTCTCAAAGCTTTCAGAACTTACATGTTGCACTCAAAGGTCATCGCTTATGTGCCCTCTAGCTCTATTAAAGATATCCTAGTGCAACCAGACAGTGACGAAAGAAGAGGTAGGTGGTTAGCTAAGATCCAGGAGTTTGACCTAGAAGTCAAACCAACTAAAATTATCAAAGGTCAAGGTTTGGCCAAATTGATTTCCAAATCGAACTTAAAAGCATTAGGGATAAATCAGCTGCAATAGATTGAGGGATTTCTGGAAATAGACGAGCTTGATGTCTTTGCACCTAAAACCAAAATTCAAGACAAGTTTTCTACTTCGTCCTGGTATCATGACATCGTCCATTACCTACTTATGCTCCAATGTCCTACTGAGTTAACCCCGTCTAAGGCTAGGATGTTAAAGTTATATGCTGTAAAATACTATATCATAGATCCTAAATTGTATTGGAAAGACCCCCTGGTTTTCCTACTGAGCTGTTTAGTCTAAACCAAAACAGAAGGGGTTATAGATGAATTCCATGTCGGGGTGTGTGGAGGACATCATGCGTGGCGAGCAATAGTTTATAAGATCTTAAGAGACAGATACTACTGGCCCAAATTTTTCACATAAGTGAACACTAGAGTTCGTAATTGTGTC
>JASDQU010881361.1:0-34665 GCA_032191745.1 Picea mariana | reverse complement strand
CTAACGATAGAGATTATGTTAGGGTTTTTTTCCCTAGAAGGAAACCCTCTTTTATGAGGGAAATGTATTGCGGCTATGGTTGATGGCAAATATTGTATTCTGAGAGAGGAGACTGTGAGAGAAAGAAGAGGAAGTTACAATGGGTTTTGCTGTAGGTTGTATCCCTTCATTTGCTGGATAATAATAAAGGAAGGACCTGGCAATTTCTCTGGTGGACTGAGCCCACACTGGGTGAACCACGTAAATCCATGTCTCTATTGTATTGTGTAGCTTCTGTGTTTTGTTTCTGCATTTGTCTTATTTTATTGCTCCACGATCCTGTTTTTCTAACACTTGTCCATTTGAATATTGGGCTTGTGTACTTGTCTTTTCTCTTGTCTCGAGCATGCACAATTCTCTTCTGCAGGTACTCAAGTATTTGGCAACCATTTCCCATCACCAATACTTGTTCCCAAGCCATCTTCCACTTTTTAGTTTGACTTATAGGGCAATAATCTTCCATTACTCCACTTTCCATATCATTTCTCCCTAGGGTCACCCAAGATACCCCCCCTTCATAGGATATTCTCCTTCACTAAAGCGAGGGGAGTACTTACCTAAGGTGACAATGGGTAGGTATTCCCATAGTTCTCACCATATTGTGGACTGGGTCGGGCTTTTCCCAACCTAAAATTTGTGCGATAACAAGAAGCATCGTCACTAATGGTGTAAAAGTACTCTTCTTCTTGAAGGAAAACATGAAGAAGTCAAATCCCTTGCTCACTTTGGAGATAATACAATGCTTTGGCATCAAATATTGGGACACATTGGAGAGAATGATATTCAATTATTACAAGGTAATGGTATGGTTGAAGCTGTGTCTGGATGTGCATCATATTTTTATTTATGTGAAAATTGTTTATATGGTAAGAAAAATCGAGTGAATTTCCCTTTTGGTTCTGTGAGGGAAAGATAGATCTTGGAAATTATACATAGTGATGTGTTTTTTCCTGTACCTATCCCATAACTAGGAGAATCTTTGTACTATGTTTCATTCATATAAGATTTCATGAGGAATAAATGGTTGTATTTCTTGAAGAATAAAAGTTGAAAACCAAACTGGAAAAAGGACAAAAGTGTCGAGAATGGATAATGGACGTGGAACCACAAACTCTAGTTTTGAGAAGGTATATTCATGCAAGGATACCTACTACAAGGTAAAGTATGCCTGAGATCCATTATTATTTTTTTCTATCATGTATTAATGATGAACCTAGATCTGTTACAAAGGAAGTAAATTGTGAAGAAAGCAAACTTTGGAAGAAGGGCATGGCCAAAGATATGGAGGCCTTGGAGAAAAATGAGACCTAGGATTTGGTGGAATTTCCTAATGGAAGGAAACATGTTGGTAGAAAATGGATGTTCAAAAATAAATTAAATGTAGCGAGAGAGGTCAAGAAGTACAAGGCTCACCTAATAGAAAAAGGTTATTCTTAGGTAGAGTGGATTTCCTTTGGTTATATTTTTTCTCCTATTGCAAAATTGACTTCCATTAGATTTATATTGTCTCTTGCTGGAACATTTGATCTTGAGGTAGAGTAGATGGATGTAAAAACAATGTTCCTACATGGAGAAATGGAAGAATAAATCTACATGATGAAACCATAAGGATTTCCAAGAAAGGGTAAGAAGGAGATAGTCTATAAGATAAGGATGCCTCTTCATGGTCTAAAGTAGTCTCCTAGGATGTGGTACTGGGTAAGAAGGAGCTAGTCTGTAAGATAATAATGCCCCTTCATGGTCTAAAGTAGTCTCCTAGGATGTGGTACTAGAATTTTGAAGCATATGTACTAGGACTAGGATTTTTTAGAAGCAAGGCTAATCACTATTGTTATTGGATAATATCGGTAAATGCAGACATAAACTGATCTCCCTAGATCCACCTAGATCTAGAACAAAACAAGACATGGCATGGCGCTTTCCCTAAAATATAATCATTGAATCTATTATCAAAGAAAGGATGAGTGACATACTTTTGAGTATCACCTCCTTATGTCTTTATTGTCCCTGCTTCACTCCGATGCTCTTGTGATATTGATCTTGCAATGAAACACAAACCAACCAAAATGAAAGAAACAATAATATATTCAATGACAACCTATGCATGTGATCAAGGAGTCATGCAATAAAATGAGAATGATTTTATGGGAAATGAACATGCCGCTGTATTATATTATGAAAAAGTGGAATATACAACCAAACAACCTTGATGTTGCTAAATTCCCTCTAGGTGGCCCTTGCTCTTGACACACACACTTGCTCCAAACTTGCATGAAGATGATCCACAATAACTTGATAGGCCGAGATGAAGCCTTCAAGCATCTGATGTAGAGTACCTCACACAATTCACATCCTATTCAACCTTAATCATTCCTTACTTGCTCTTTCTTAATGCTTTTTCTTAACCTTTTCCATTAGAAATCCATCATTATATAGGAGAAGGAGAGATGGTTAAAGAGATCAGGATGATCCCACCAAATCGAAGAAGCCAGTTGGATCCCAACCATATGAATGCCACCTCATGTTCTAGAATATTACCTTCTAGAACCTTCATGAAATTTGTCCCTTTTCTCAGTCTTAAAACGTCGCCACACCATGTCTATAGAGAAGCCTGCGGAAATTCTGCAGGCCTGGTTAAGGGTAGCCTGCAGAAATCAGGCATTTCTGCACTGTGTATTACTCTTAGACTGTGACATTGTTATCGAATAAATCGGTAGGTGCAGACACTAACAGATCTCCCTAGATCCACCTGGATCTAGAACAAAACAGGACAGGACATGACTCTTTCCCTAAGTTGTGGTCATTGAATCTACTACTAAGAATGAATGAGCGACATACCTCGATATCACTTCCTTAGGTCTCTGTTGTTCCCACTTCACTCCGGTGCTCTTGTGAAATCAGGTCCAAGACAACACAAACCAACCAAAGTGAAGATAGCAAAGTGTATTCAATGTCAACCTATGCATATGATCAAGGAGTTATGCAATAAAATAAAAGTGATTTTATGGGAAAGGGACATGCCGCTGTATTATATTAAATGAAAGTAGAAGATACAACTAGATCGCCTTGATGTCGCAAGCTTCCTTTCAATGACCCTTGGTTACAACACACACACTTACTCTACACTTGCATGAAGAATATCCAATACAACTTGATAGGCCAAATAGAGTCTTCAAGCTTCTATCCAAACATAGTTCTTCACACAATTCTTTCACCAATTTTCCATTCAATCTTGCTTAACCTTTTCCATGAGAAACCTTTCAGTATATAGGAGAAGGAGAGATGGTTAAATGGATGAGGATGATCCCACTAAATCTGAGAAGTCAGTAGGACTCCAACCATGCGAATGCCAACTCATTTTCTAGAAGATTCCCTTCTAGAACCTTCGTGACCTCTTCTCTTTTCCAAGCTTTGAAACAGGTTCGCACCCTACCTATAGAGCAGACTGCAAATAGTTCACACCCTAAGTTTGGGTTGCCTGCGAGAATGAAGGATTTTCACACCCTGTAATATAGGCAGCCTGCGAACTCATCTTAAAAATGTGTTTTCTGGAAGAAGACAAAAGTCACTTTTCTCAGGCAAAAAGTCCTTGTGAGAGCCTGAATACATCACTTGTAGAGACATCACCAGAGTGACCAAAATCATGTGTAACATAATTCCCCCCAAAGTATGAGGCCGGAACTTGTGACAACTGAAATACTTTGTAAAATGCGTGTGTGTCAGAAACAAGGAGCGCACCTAATCAGAAACCTGTAAACAACCAAGCATCTGCAGAATATAATACCAGTTCTGAGGTAGGCATTCCCATGCTCAAATCACAAATGAATGGAATCATAAACGTAGGTCATGGCCACCAATCATACACCGTGGATCCATGTCATCAAAATGCTACATAGCCACCAGGAATACGCCGTGGATCTATGTGAGAGGACTTAAATTAAGACATAGCCATGTGACATACAAAGTGGATGTATGTGCTGATACAAATCATAAATACTCCATCGCAGCCTGGATAAAAAGGATGAGACCCAGGGTCTTCAATCCCGTTACCTGAAAGTACGAATCTAACCATGCGATTACATGTGCTGAAGTCGAACATGGTAGAAACCACTTTATTACCGGTCATTGATGAAAACTGTTAACAAGTGCGAGGGACATCACCATTGATGTTAATGACTCCCAAGGTACCGAAGTACAATCCGAATGAATGAGAATGAATGAGCTGAAGTCAAGCACTTGGAAAAATCTCTCGATTAGGGATCAATGATGTGAAACCCCTGTCGAAAGCGAAGAGACTTGCCATTAAGGCATGCAGGTTCCAAGGTACTAAATGATTTCTAAGTCTCATTTCCGGATAATGAGTTGGAGTCAATGGAACAAGACTCGTCACAGGAGGGCATTAATGTATCCCC
The DNA here is from genome assembly GCA_032191745.1 of Picea mariana. NCBI lineage: Eukaryota > Viridiplantae > Streptophyta > Pinopsida > Pinales > Pinaceae > Picea > Picea mariana. The sequence continues at coordinate 30,214 of JASDQU010881361.1, read as the reverse complement.
CATTAATGACACGAAATAAGTAACATATGTTGAGGGTGAAACAAAGTATGAATACAGGTTGAAACAAACACAGGGAAGGCCGACATAGTAAGAATGGACAATTGCAGATGGCCGACTCAATAGAGGGATCATGTGAACTTCTCTTGAACATATGAATGACACGACCAAGGACTTGGCAACACTGAGTCAAAGACGACCCAAGATATGACCTTGTAACAAGTCGAATGAGAGACAAATAGATTTCCCAACCCAGATTCAAATGATGAATAGGGGGTGTTATGTTCAAGAGCGACACTTACTGCCATTAATATGAATACGAAAACACATCTCTTTCCCAAAATTTCCCCCACCATTGCTGGCGAGTACCTCTTTATTTTTACACAAGCTTGAGGAGGATAACATATGCGTGTTGATGTAAGCTCATCCTTCGAAGTATATTTAACGAACCCTAGAAAGGAGTGGTTCGGTCCCATTGCGGGTCTTTCGATGTTTGTTTAACGAGTCTAGGGATAGAAAACTTGGGGATTTTTCATGTTTTGAGAGTCTGAAAAACACTTAAAGAGAACTCTCCCAGTTCCTTTTTCGTAAAAGAGTTCGATGAGACCGAAAAAGTGATAAACTATTGCTCGTCGAACGTTTTTTCAAATACTTTAACGAGCGTGAAAAGAACAAGATCGCTCGGCCATATTTTCATTTTTATGGACCGTGAAAAGAGCTTAAAGGATACTCCTTTATGTTATTCATTTTCGTGTTACCATGACGAGTACGAAAAGATGAGAAAAAGTATACTCGGTTACATTCTCATATATTTTCGAGCGCGAGAACGAACGAAGACTGAGTTTGAGGTTTTTTTCTAAAAAACCCTAAAAAAGTAGTTACATGCGACAAAATAAAAAACACTTGTACCCCCTCGTTCGAACTTCGAAGTTGTGATATTTGTGAAAAACCACACTCACAAGGCTATTAGGGTATTAAGTTTTATAGACAAAGTAATAAAAATAATATAAAAAATCAATAAAAAATAGTAAAAAGTGAATAAATATGGGTAAAAAGGGCTTTTTAGCATTTCATTGTGATTTTGCCAAAAACTTGTCCAACATACCTCATTTTGCCCCAAATTTCTTTGCTCGATTGCGGGAGGCGCAAGTGATCATTCGGTGAACCGTTTCAACCAACGAGGTAATCTCTTGATTTTCTAACTTTTCCATGGTTTATTTTTTGTTTTTATTGGCAATTTTTTAGGTTTTGAGTCCATTTTAGGGTTGGAACATACGCCCAAGCATTCTCGTAGGTGGGCCATGCATAACCTGCGAGAATATAAGATTATCGCAGGTGGCCTTCAGGGCACCTGTAAGAATCTCACACTGTGCAAAAGGCTCACCTGCGGGGGCCAAAAAATGGATTTTGAAGTAAGGTTTTGCTCAATAAAAATTATGCAAGAGTTTAAAACAAGTTGCTGACTTCCATCTCATGGCTCTTTTGCAGGTGTTCGACCATCACAATGTTGGAATGGAGAGAAAGAGAACATGAGGAGGATGACGCCATTGCTGGGAATGAACCAGGTATAGTCGTTGCCCTTCGGGACTGTGGGCTTTTGAAAATTTTCAGGATTCCGGGTATGAGAGCCCAACTCATGTTGTTGGAATACCTGGTCCACATGTGGGACGTGGATCAACAGTTATTTCACATGGGAGTCCATACGTTGACACTATATATCGATGATATCTATTTCCTAACGGAGTTGTCACGACGTGGATACCATGCTACTTTGATCGGAGGTAGAGGCAACAGACTCCCTATTAGCGAGTATTGTCGTTAGTATTGTGTTCTCGAGGCAAAGAGAAGCAAGGGTAATGTTGCTATTTGGGGGGTCCAAGATTTGACCCTACAGACCATCTTGTTTACTATTGCATGCATGGCTGGGAGCACGGCTCCGCACATGGCTCTCCAGAGCTATTTCCAATACGCCATAGAGTGCATAGAGCCTTGGGTATTCAACTGGTTGGATGCAGTTCTCCACAATATGAAGAGACAATTGACAAAGTGCAGAAAGGGTGACTTGAATAAGTTTGGGTATGGGTCACTTTTAGTGTCATTCTTCCTTGAGAGCGTCCCACTGCTATGACTAAAGGTTGATTGGGGCTTACTGGCCCCATAGGATCCGAGGATGCTGAGGTGGTGCAAACTCATGGTTCGACACATAGCAAGGCCTATAATCAAGTATGATGATTCATTTTTTGTCTGGTTGAGGCCCCAGATGATGATGATCGACGACTATGCATATGCTGGTTTGGATTTCTGAGGGGATCCGTATTTGGCCCTGCCTAAGGATGCTCAGTGGGGTGACTCAGGTAAGAAGTACACATTTTGTTCTTTTTAAATGTTTTTGCAAATTTTATCATATGAAATGTTTTTATGTTTATCCAAGAACTAATCAAAACATTTCTTTTTGATGACACATATGTGGGGCCATATCGACCTCCAGGAACATATCCCATTCAACGACGAGGAGAAGCAGCTCCAGTGGCGAGATGGGATGCCAAAGACTATGAGGCAATGGAATAGAAGTTGGAGGGGTTGACCGCGGACATCCTAGATATTGCTATTGGGGAGATCCCGAGACGCCACTAGTGCCATACTGTGGGCGTGTCTGAGTCTCTCAGTCGATTGCTCTGTAGGGTAGCCCGAGCAGTTGTGTGTTATCGTGAGTGTCATCCGTGATGCTACTTTGTAGAAGCTATGGGCTTTGTATTTTGAGATTTTGATCCTTGGACATAAACTTTTTGTAAAAACTTTTGATCGTTATATACATATATATGGCTTCTACCGGTTTATTTTGTGTTGTGTTATACATGTGATGTGTGATTGGTTTATAAATGCCCCAAATGTCTGTCTAACACATAGTTAGCTAATGCATCATTCAATGTATTTAGACATCTAGGAATGTGCTGATATTCAATATAATAAAAATAACGTTCCAAGAGGCGAATTCGTAAATATACCCGTAATAAAGTAGGACTTCGGATAGCAAAGACGTTACTTAACTATAGTACTACTAGCTGTGAATCGAGTCGTATAACCAGGTGGTGGATATCAAGCAAAATAACATCAATCAACAATTCGATGACGGTTCCATATTCTGCAATATTATTGGTCACACGACTGAGGCACACACCTCGTAGACTGATAAGTTCATTTATAGGGGTGTAAATTTCCCATGAAGCAGAAGCAAGGTTCTGAGTACTACGACTAGCGCCATCGATGAAGCCAATGTGGGGTGGCGAAGATTCCGACATCTGGAAATGAAGAACAACGCAAGATAAGCGGTCGAGGGCAGAGACCAAATAACGAAAAAGCATACTAAAGTAACAAAAAGTATGATACAATAAAATACAAGAACTCATGCACAAGTGATCTTAAGCATAGTACTTCTTTAAGTACAACCCATTTCTAGGTTCACTCAAAGGGATACCGTTGTAGTCCACTAACTCGTAAGCTCCTTTCTCCAAAACATGTCTGACGATATAAGGACCTCGCCACATAGCTTCAAATTTTTCGGCTCCTAGCATATCCCGATCTTGTTCGTAAAGGAGAACCAGATCGCCTTCAGAAAAAACGCGTGGTTTGACATGTTTGTCGTATTGGGCTTTGACGCATTTCTTCTGGGCTTCTATAACTAGGGTGGCATGGTGATGGGTTTCATCTAATTGCATGAGATGCAACAAACATTCTTCTTCGACAGAAGTGTTTGGGAGAAGTTTGATGGCTAGTTTTAGGGAGGGTATCTCACATTCAATCGACAAGATGGATTCTAGACCATAGACTAGCTCGAATGGTGTAAACCCGGTAGCATACTTAACAGATGTTCGGTAATCCCACAATGCTGAAAACAACATCGTGTGCCAACTCGTTTTGTGAATCCCTATCATTCGTCGAAGCATGGTAATGAGGATTTTGTTTATTGCTTCAACTTGGCCATTGGCTTGTGGGTAATAGGGTGTTGAGTTGTCATGGAAAAGACCCAACTTTTTAGTCAGTTTGGACATCATGAAGTTTCTAAAGTGGCTACCGTGGTCAATAATGATAGCTTGAGGAACACCAAACCAAGCAATGATGTGATTGAATATAAATAATGTTGCAGTCCTTCCGGTATTGTCGAATGTTGGCATTGCCTTGACCCATTTCGTAAAATAATCTACGGCTACAATAATGTATCCATGCCCCCCAGTCGAGTGAGGGTGACATGTCATGAAATCGATACCCCATTTCGCAAAAGGACCAACGGAGACCAGAGGGTATAGAGGAGTAGGGTGTGATCATATTTTATTGTTGTAGGTTTTGCAAGCGTGTCATTTTTGGACGACAATTATATAATCGTTGAATAAAGAAGGCCAAAAATATCCTGCTCGTAAGATCTTCTGGGCAGTAGCATACCCAGACATGTGACCACCATAGGCTCCAGAATGAAAGTCATTTAGGGCTTTCTCGGCTTTGTCAAATGTGAGGCAGCGTCGAAAAACAGAGTCAATCCCACGACGATAAAGAGTATCACCGAGGATAATATACTGACGGGCTTGGTAGCGTATTCAACAACGGTAAGTGTTAGAAAAATTGGGCCGGAAAGTCTGGGTTTGGAGATATATGATGATATCTCTGTACCAAAGGTCATCAGAACTAATCAGGAAAAGGGATTCATCGGGTAATGAATCTGCTGCTACATTTTCCATCTCAGAGTAGGGAAGGTCGCATATCAACTTGGCAAACACCAAGGATTTCTTGGACTTAGCATGTTCGAATTCTAAGTCAAACTCCTGGAGTATTACGATCCATTTGGAGTATTTTCCCCCTAGCAATTGGCGTGTAAGAATGTGCTGCATAGGGTTGCAGTTAGAAATTACCGTAGTCTTGTGGGAAAGGATATAGTGCCAGAAACATTGAACAACTTGGACGGCTTCCAAGGCCAGTTTTTCAACATGTAATTACTTGGTTTCGGTAGTCGTGAGACTCTGACTCAAGCAATAGATGACATGTTCGTCATGAGAATCATCCTCCTGGATGAGAACCATAGCGATGGTATAGTCTGAGGCTGCGAGGGAAAGGAAATAATCCCGACTGTAATCAGGTGGGAAGAGTAATGGGGTACGTGCCAAAGACAGTTTCAAAGCTTCGAAAGCTTTGTTGGCAGTGGTATCCCATACGAACTCAGAACCTTTCTTGAGCAGTCGCGTAAATCCAAGAGTTAGCTCAACATAGTTCGGGATGAAACGATGGAGAAAGTCTGCCTTCCCTTGCAAACTTTGTAACTGGCAAAGTGAGGAAGGAGGAGGAAGATTGAGAATCACCTGAACCTTCAAAGGATCCACCCAGATCCCTTGACGTGAAACAATAAAGCCCAGAAGTCGGCCGCATTCTACGCAAAAAACAAATTTGTGGGGATTCAAGCGTGTATGGTAAAACCGACATCGAAGGAAAATGGCGTGGAGGTGTATTGGATGATCTACACGACGCATGGAATGAGCGATTAAGTCATTGAGATATGGCTGCACGATGTGATTTACATCATGAATTGCGTAAGACATAAGACGTTGAAAAGTTGCGCCGTCATTCTTTAAATTGAATGGAAGTTTTTGGTAGGCGAAAGTGCCCCAAGGACAAATAAAAGCAGTCTTGTGTTGGTCTGCGGGAACGATATTGATTTGATTATATCCAAAGAAACCATCCATCAGAGAGAAGATTTCACTTTTGGCACAATCGTTGACGATCTGGTCAACGAAGGGGGTAGGAAAGTTGTCTTTAGGACAAGCTTTGTTAATGTCCCTATAATCAACACACACGCGGATTGTGCTTTGTTTCTCGTCAATCAGAACAAGATTGGAAACCCAGTCAGTTAGAGCCATAGGGTGAATAAAGCCAGCTTTGAGAAGTTTCTCAACTTCAAGCTTGATAGCGGCTGCTTTACGTGGGTGGACCGGATGAAGTCATTTCCAGATAGGTTTAGTGCTCGGGTATGTCTTAATCCCATGTACCACAATGTTGGGGTCAATACCCGACATTTATTCATAGCTCCATGTGAATACGTCACAAAATTCTTCGAAAAGAGACTTGTAGGTGACAAATTCGTCATGGGAACATGAAGCTCCGATATGCACATTTTCGACAACTCCAGGTTTGATGGATATGTCGAGGGGGATGGTGGGTGAGATATTACTTAAGTTCCCTTCGTAGAACATGTCGTGTGTAGACTCGGGAATGGTAGAAATGATGACAATGGTTGACGGGGTCGGGAGTCACTGGTAACCCTTGATGGTGCGTTGTTCCAGGAAGAGGATGGAACGATGATGCCCATCGTCCCAAGGGGTATCTTCCATAGACATAACAGACATAATCATGTCGTCTGTAGGAAAAATGATGCGGAATGGATCCGGATATAAATCATCAAGAGAGGGGGTTTCCGATTGAATGGCTTCATAAGCGGATTCGAATGGACTCAAAGGCATTTCATCGCCATAACGAAGATGATCATCGGGGTTGGGTACCATCCATGAGTCATAAGATGCAGGGGTTCCATGAATAGATGTGGAGATCATGTTGATCGAGGCGACAAACAAATGTGGAACATTGGGTGGTGGAATGGGGAAAGTACCCATCAAAGAGGAATCTTTAAGAAGACCCACACCGACGTTCTCATATCCAGGGGGGTTTTTTTCAATGAAAGGTACGTTGTCGGTACATGTGTTAGAGTGAAAGAAGTCTAATTGGTCTATGGTAACTACTTTTCCTTGATGTGGGAAACGCATGACACAAAAAAGAGTGGACATAACTGCACACATGGAATCGATCCAACTACTGCCAAGTAGAAGGTTGTAATCGAGGGGAGCGTCGAAGACCTCCACTTCAACGTTGACTGTTTTTCCTTCTAACGTAATAAGCAACGAAGGGAGGACACCGTAAGGCTTAAAACCATAGCCATTGAAGGCTTTGAGTGTGTTGTGGGATTCAGTCAAAGGAGGAGAGTCGATGGCTTTCCAATAGGTAATAGACATGACACACGTTGAGGCACCCTCAGCAATAACTATTCTACAAATGTTTTTGTCGGAGACAATAACTTGTATTTGGAATGCGAGTTGAGGGGGTAACCTTGGAATGTGATCTTCCAAGTAAAAAATTATTAAATTTGTATCCGTAGGGTCAATTCCACCAATATCTTTCAATAGTGCCTTCCGTTGTATAGGACAACTTTGAAGGACTTCGAGGGCTGACATTGCGGACGGTGCTTGGGCCAGATCTTCGACAATATTTTAGTTTTGGGCAGCACATGCATGAGGATTGAAAGTTGATTTTCGAACAAGACACTTTGGGGGAGGGCAAAGAACTGTATCTAGGCTCAGTCATTCAAGATGAAGAGGACCATTGGTAGGTGGAGTCGTGGGAGATGGTTGGACCAACAAAGGAGGTATTGCATTAACCTTCTCTTTGGAGGAAGAATAATCTTTGTCTCGAGTGGTAAGTGTGATGTCATTCTTCTTTGAATCACCTGTACACATTAAGACATAGGATGTATTGGAGGGGGAAGGTTGGTCATGAATGACCAATTGGGCCTGTTGTTGAGAAGGGAAGGGTTGCGACAACACGACCGGAGTGGGGGGTTTCGGGGTCCCTTGAAGGAACTTAGTAACCTCGACTCATTGTGGACAATCCTTAGTGTAGTGAACATCACCACAGATAAGACAAGGGTATCGGGTTTTGCGCTTATCCTTATCGTCAACAAGTGGTGTTTTGGATTTCTCAGATTGCAGATTATTTTTATCCTCCTTGTTCTTACCCTTTCCTTTTTTGGATTTATTTTTTTCGGTGGGGGTAGATTGAACAGAGTTTACCTCAGAAGTCTTTCCGGTGGGAGGGGTAGGAGACAAAGCATTTTGAACATTAGAAGAAATGGATTTGGGGTTGTTGCTAGAGGTTTGGACAGAATGAGGTTGGGCATGGAAAGTGCCAATCACTCCATTAGCTGCATGAGAAGCAGCATGAGTAGTTGAAGTAGCGGAAGTATAAGGACGAGGTGCGTCAGGGAGTAAGTCGTAAAGAGTACCCATTTGTGAGTAAATGAGGTTGAGGTATTGAGCATGATTTATTTCCTGTTCTTCTGTGACAACTCCACCCATGGCGATGTCATGAGCGATGTCATTCACAAATGATTTTGTGAACCACTCTACCAGCAACTGATCGGGAAGTTCGAGTTTGATGAGACATCGTCTCCGTCGCCACTCATGAATGTGATCAGAGATATGAGTGGCTTTGTTTTGTTTGAAATAACTCAAAATCTTGGTTCCCATTTCGTAGCGGATCGGTAACTGGTAGTGGGTAAGGAAATCCATAGCGAGGGTGTTGAAGTCGGTGAAGAAGCCTTGTGGTAATTATATATACCACTTTGCGGCGGAACCTGTGAGGGTTCGCTGAAAAAGGCGTAAATGAATAGAGTCATCCATCAAGGAGTTGGATGAGAACCAAAGATGAAAAGTCATTACATGATTTTTCGGGTCCTCTCCTGGTTTAACATCGAATTTAGGGATGTCGGATGGTAGTTTGGTTGGTATGGCGGGCCATTGAGGAGAGTGACGGATCAGATCATTTCAAATCATCGACAGATCAGGGAGGTCTAGTGTGGCTAAGAAGGGTAACTGTCTATTCACATGTGGGTACTGGTGACTTTGGGGAGGGAGTCCCGTCGGTAGACCAGTGGGACCATAAGTAGTTTGCATATAATGTGAAGATCCAGGCAGATTCGATTGTTAGTGTGGAGGCAAGTAATTCATAGGGTTGTACACTTGAACAGTGGCATGGGGTTGAGTGTTTGAGCTTCAAATAGGATTAGACGTGCCTGGATATGGTTGGCCTGTACTAGGGGGTATGACGGAGCTAGTTTGAGGTTGTTCCCCCCAGTCGAGTGAGGATTATGTTGAATAAGATAATTCCAATACCGGGCCAAGGATGGAGGTATGTTTTGTCCATATGGTGGGGTCGGTGGGGGTTGCGTTGCAATTGGGATTTGTCCTAAAACAAGGGATTGGGTTTGGCCTCCTAGGTGAAATTGTCCACCAACAGGAATCTGGTAATCAGGTGTGAAAGACAGGATGGCTCCACTAGGGTCGATGCCTCCAATAGAGGATGGAAGAGGTCCTCTGAAAGGGGGTCGAGGAAGTGTCAGAATAAAACCGGGAACGAGATGGTGCCTAGAAGGAGTGGAAATGCCAGGAGTCTCAGATGAGATTTGTGTAGAAGGGAGAATAGAATCATTCAATGCATGATATATAGGCGAGAGCGGTGTGCCAAGGGGGGCTTAGCTAGCCACTGTAATCTCGGTGTGAGGACTCATAGTATATGGGACCATTGTGTAATGGACCGTTTGTAGAGGGATAGTCAGAATGTGGTTAGCTGGCAGAGTGTCTGTACTAGGAAAATAATAGGCAGTAGTAAAAGGTATTGCGTCTAGATTAGATGTTTCAGGTAGCTCAGGTGTGACAGTGATACCAATGCCTGCTCCTGAGCTAAAGAGATCCCATCTAAAAATGCCAGTAGTCCAAAAATGATCTTGACCCTCAGGTCTTATGAAAGGTCCAGTTGGTAATCTAGAAGACTGAACAACTATATCTCCAGAAGAATTCACTCGAACAATACGTCTCTCGGAGTCAGGAGGAAGTCAGAAGTCCTCTCGAGAATTGGTAATTTGGAACCATTCTAAAGAGTTAGTTCTTTCCACTGGTGGAGTGGAAACGTCTTGGAATTCACTCTGTTGAGGAGAGCCCTCTGGTGAGTTGGTAGGAAAGGTTTGAGAACCTTCCAGATCTTCTGGGGGTAGGCCTTGCATTCTACATGAACGACGTGGAGGGTCAATTGTGATCGAGTTAGAATTTTACGAAAAAAATTCTATGGCCAAATTGGGTAAAAAAATAGCATGCGCTAATAAAATCTAGGAAGAAAAACCAAGCAAACAAGACCTTCTAATTTTGAAGTCACTAGTTGGTGATGAAATCCAACGTCACAACGACGAGATAAGAAGGGGTTGGGCTAGGGTGGAAAAGTTACGTTGACGACCTGCTTAACGGGCTTACACCCTGGTGCAAGCTCCCACACACAATTGTGGGTATACCCTCCAAGGAGCCTGAGTGAGTCTGGTCAATGTCGATTCCAGATACGGTGAAGACTTACCCCTTCACAGTCACCTTGTGTAAGACCCTAAGAAGATAGGCTACTAAGGTTACCACCAACAACAATAATGCCTGGGGGAATAGTCGACAGTCCAATCCACACGCAAGGGCAGGGTATCTAGTCTGAAATCAGCTTGAGAGGCTTCCACTCATCATTGTGGATATACCTTCAAGTGACTCCCGTAATACATGCAATATCTACACCAATATCAACAAAGCAGGGTGAGTAACTCTGTCAATCTCAATGCGACCTCAGGTTTGACCCTTGTGTGAGAAGGGCTTCCCGTGAAAAATTGCTGCAAATGGAATTTGAAACTCCTTATCACAAGATACTATTGTGTGTTTTATGCTTTGGAGAGTGTGTCTCACTGCCTATTCCAAATCTTTAGCCTAGCTAATGTTGGTGTAAAAGAGCCCTAGAAAAAGTTACTAGTTGAATTTTAAAATTGCACAATATTATTAAAGGCTGTTGTTACTCAAAAGGAGATGGAAATGAAACCGATATTGTGTGAGACTCTGACCCAACAATGCGTAAATAGGGATGAATGATACAAATTTTGTTCGATGAATCCTATTTATAGGAGGGAAAGAGGAGTTTTCTGGAACAATGTGAACTGCGATGTATGATCTTCTCTAAAATGTAATATCAAACAATCATGAACAATGCAAATTCTCTATTCTCTCTCTTCCAATACTTGAATGCCATTATTTTCGAATAAAAAGTTGCTTAAAAAAATAAAATGTCTTGAATTTTTTTTAGAAACCAAGCAACAGGGATGGAACTAAGAAAAAGTAAGCAACCGATGAAAAATAAATACACAACAAACACCCAAATCAATCTTTCAATGAAGACAAAAACAACAAACTGGCAAGACCAGTCTCTTCTAATGCACATGGGTAACAATTTTCCAAGTAATAAGCAATTGAAAAGGACCATTAATATCAACTTTTAATCCAATCAAAGGCTCCCGACCAAACAAGCACTCAGATTTCAGAATCAGAGATTATACCCTTGTTAAGAAAAGGTCAAGAGGTAAAAATTGAGAAAAAATGATCAAGAAGAGCTTTTGATTTCTGAAAACTAATCATTCATGAGATTTGAAGTCAAGAAACATTCAATCACTGGCCAGAGAAGTTATTTCCAGACACACCAACCAATCTGGGCATCTAAAGACACAAAAGACTTAATCTGGAATTTTTACAAGTGAGTTCGTAGTCTGACAGTGGGGTGCAGTGCACGAATTAAGGATTCTTGAAGGCTAGACATAGGCAGGTTGTGAGAAGTTTGCACTAAACTGAACACTAGGGTGTGAACCTCAGTTATTCTCGCAAGTCACAGAAAGGTGCAGTGCGAGAAGGTTTGTAATCAAGCAAATTTTGGAAAAATGACAAGACTTTTGAGGGAACTTCTGGATCCAGGGAGTCTGTGAGGATCTCCTCAAGACTCAAATATTGATTGGGAATGAAAAAGGGTGGGTCAAGAGAAAATGGCTAGGTAAAAACCACCAAAATGGGTTGTATCCCTAGTGGAGTCGCCGATTTTGTTATCGGATAAATCGATAGGTGCAGACACTCACAGATCTCCCTAGATCCACCTAGATCTAGAACAAAATAGGACATGACATGACTCTTTCCCTAAGTTTTTGTCATTGAATCTACTACTAAGAAGGAATGAGCGAAATACCTTTATATCGCTTCCTTATGTCTCTATTGTTCCCGCTTCACTCCGGTGCTCTTGTGAAATGAGGTCCAAGACAACACAAACCAACCAAAGTGAAGATAGCAAAGTATATTCAATGTCAACCTATGCATATGATCAAGGAGTTATGCAATAAAATAAGAGTGATTTTATGGGAAAGGGACATGGCGTTGTATTATATTAAATGAAAGTAGAAGATACAACCAGATCGCCTTGATGTCGCAAGCTTCCTTTCAGTGACCCTTGGTTCCAACACACACACTTACTCTACACTTGCATGAAGAAGATCCAATACAACTTGATAGACCAAATAAAGTCTTCAAGCTTCTATCCAAACAAAATTTTCTTTCACCAATTCTTCATTCAATATTGCTTAACCTTTTCCATGAGAAACCTTTCAATATATAGGAGAAAGAGAGATGGTTAAATGGATGAGGATGATCCCACTAAATCTGAGAAGTCAGTAGGATGCCAACCATGCAAATGCCAACTCATTTTCTAGAAGATTCCCTTCTAGAACCTTCGTGACCTCTTCTCTTTTCCAAGCTTTGAAACAGGTTCGAACCCTACCTATAGAGAAGAATGCGAATAGTTCACACCCTAAGTTTGGGTTGCCTGCAAGAATGAAGGATTTTCGCACCCTGTAATATAGGTAGCATGCAAACTCATCTTAAAAATGTGTTTTTTGGAAGAAGACAAAAGTCACTTTTCTCAGGCAAAAAGTCCTTGTGGGAGCCTGAAGACATCACTTGTAGAGACATCACCAGAGTGACCAAAATCATGTGTAACAAACATCCTTCTAAAAAACATTTTTGTAGAGGGAGAAACCAGTTACTTTTCTCATGCAAAAGATCCTTTTGAGAGACTGAACACATGCTTGTTGAACATCACCAGGGTGACCAAACTAATGTGTAACACTATGTATGTTACAAATAGGTTGGTGAACATTTTGTGTATGTAGTGTTGAATGTCAATGACATGTTGTTGGTTGGAAACAACATGAAGGTTATCAAGTAGGTACACTCACAATCATCATCCAAGTTAAACATGAAGGATCTCGGTGCTGCTAATTTTATATTGGGGATCAATATTAAGAGAGATCATGCAGGTAGGAAACTCAGGTTTAATCAAAGAAAATATTTTGAGACAATTTTTCTCAAGTTTAATATGAAGGAATGTAAAGCGATAAAGGTACCTATTTTATAGATTCAAATATGTCTTAGAACATTGCCCCAAGACTCCGAAAGAAGAAGAAGACACATCTCGTGTTCCTTATGCTAGTGACGCTGGAAGCTTAAGGTATGCCATGGATGCACTAGGCTATACATTTCCCATGCAGTGGGAGTTTTGAATAGGTATATGCAAAACCCGGAAAGGAGCATTGAAAAACTATAAAATGGTTTTCAAGTATTTACATGGCACCACAAATTATGCAATCTACTATCAAGGAAGACCTATACTAGACATAGTGTTAGACGTACATGGCTTTGTTGATGCTGACTAGGCTGGAGATATGGATCATAGAAGATATACAAGTGGTTATGTGTTTACACTATTTGGAGGAGCTATTAGTTGGATGAATAAGAAATAGGTTGTAGTGGCACTATCAATTACATAATTTGAAAACATGATAACCACTTAAGCAAGTAAAGAGGCTGTATGGTTGTATAGATTGTGTTCATAGATTGGGTTTGAAAAAAAACCCGTGAGGTTAGATTGTGATAGTCAAAGTGAAATATTCCTAGAAAATAAAGCTTCTTATCACTCCAAAACAAAGCATATTGATGTGTAGTACCACTTTGTGAGAGACATGGTCGAAATCAAGAAGGTATTATTGGAGAAGGTTGACACCTTGCAAAATGTTGTAGATTTATTAACAAAGTATATGAGAACTGAGAAGTTTTCTTGGTGTAGAGAGACAATGGTAATTCATGCCCTAGATTGATAATTTAATAAAATAATGTACCCCCACATATACACAAAAAATAACAAGTGGGATGATGTTATATACATGTTATATTCTTTGTAGTATCGCGGCGACATTTGGGTCAATGTTTTTGGCCCATGTTTTTCTTCCAATGGCTTTTTGGTTGATGTTTTTTTGACCAATGGGTTTTTGGTCAATGGTTTTTTGGCTAATGGTTTTCTTTATTGGCAAATGGTTTTCATCTATTGTAATCTAATTCTGGTTTAGGAATTGGGGTATTGTAGGTTGAATATAATATCTCTCTATATATATTGTATTGTAGATGGATGAAAATATAATGGGAAGAAAGGAGTGGAGAAGCTCTGAGAATGTTGGTTTTCCTGATTGGGTTTCTAGGGTAAAAATATTTGTGTACTGTGTATGAATGACATTATTTACTTTTTGTTTCTACTAAAATATATATATGCATTATTTACTTAACGTGTTTAAAACTAATAGAAACATATAAACTTAAGTACAACAGAAATGGATGCTACTCTTTCCATATATTTAACAACATATTTTGGTTTTTCTACTAAAGATTAGATTATAGAGTTGGAAACTCAAATTTATGCTCCAAAGATAAATAATTGAATGCTAATGGAGGAGTGGGAGAGGCACTAGGGATGGTACCACACATAGTTATCAATTGATCCTCCCCTATAAATTGAGCCTAATTTGACACTCCCATGCACTTATGAACTCTCCAAGGAGGAAATGGAAGAATAAAAGAGGAAAGTCAACCTAGCAACAACAACATTAAAAATTCTCAAGAGAGTTATTACTAAGGATGTGAAGGAGAAGCATATCCTCCTATTGATAGCTAGAGATACTGGAGAAATCATGAAATCCACCAACAATATGGAATATTTCATTATATCCTCCATAACCAAGGTGCTCATCGATGATACAAAGTTTCTAGAATAAATTATAATATATTGATCCGGATTTATGAGTGGAATGAAATGAATAACAGATTGGATACAATAACACAAAGATACAAAGAACAACAACAGATATCCAATGAACAATAACTTCTATTTAATAAATAAAATTGGTTGAAACTATAAAATTGTAGAATTGAAAACAACTTGCTCGAATGGTGGTAGATATCTATGAGAAGAGATGTGGCCGCTACGTGCATCCGTCTGAGAATAATGATTACAATGAGGCTCTAGAGGGATTTTTAACATTACTCATGAATTCGAAAACCCTAGACATCCAAAAACCTAACCCTAGGAGATGAAACACCAAACATTATTTGGGCCCTGATGGGTAAGTTGGTACCTCAACTTCCCGGGGTCGTAACTTTTTCATACGACCTCTGTTTTAGGCGTGTGATAGCCCGTTGGAAAGGTATTTTCAAGAAATACACATTATTCCATAAAAATATAACTTTGTCTATAGTTTGACTCTGGCAAGCCAAAAAAACACTGTTTAGGGCCCTAAAACGACCCTGGAAGTACAAAAATATGTACCAACATGAAAAATTCCAAAATAAGCCAGTTGGATTAGATGGGTGGCCACCAATATCCACCTAGATGTTGTGTAGGGATTCAGGAAACCCCATAAGTGTAGAAACCACAATTACAAATAATTACAGAAGAACTCATTGAACTAAAAACTGCCAAGAGGAGCGAGTTGGAATAAGTGGGTGGCCACCAATATCCACCTAGATAAGTCCTCCCCCCTTAGGAAGAAATGGTCTCCATTGCGTTGATTTCCCCAATTAGGTGAGGAAATTTTTGCTGAATTTGGATTCAGGTGAGCCACTTTCCTTGGTGTAGGAGCTGCCCTGCCTGGTGAGTGCCCTTGATTTGTGTTTCCACTATCTGATAAGTGGATGCATGTTCCATGCAGTTAGGGTTGAGCTCTATTAGTTTCAACTTTTCTACGATCTCCAAGGTGTCCAATAATGGTGGAAAATATGGCCAGAGGAGGTCCACATTGAACACTGGGTGCAAGCCAAGGAAGGGGGGACTATTGAGCTCAAAAGCATTGTCACCCACAACCTTGGTGATAGTGTAAGGACCATAGTGAAGTGGACAAATCTTCCGATGGGGCCTTGTAAGGTGTTATTTCTGAAAATGTAACCAAACCTTATCTCCCACCTGAAACTTGTGCGGTACCCGGTGTTGATCATAACTCTTCTTGTAATTAGAATTGGATTTCTGCAAAATCTCATGGAACTGTTGGCGGATGTGCTGAATCCGCTCAATGAATCTGGTGGCTTTATCGGCCTCGAATTGAACATGGGAAGAATATGTCTGTGTGGTTGCAAGAGGTAGTGCAACATCAATGGGACCCAAAGGTTGGAATCCCAACACCACCTGAAAGGGGCTATGACCGGTGGAGCTATGGACAACCCTATTGTAGTTGTGATGAACATAGGGAAGACTCTCATCCCATGTACACAAATGATTAGAGTTATACATGCACAATATGTGCACAATCATCCAATTCACGACCTCTTTTTGGCCTTTGGTTTGAGGGTGGAAGATAGTGGATTTAGTGAGCTTGGTGTCCAACAATGACAATAAACTCGACCAAAATGTGTTGAGGAACCTGCTGTCCCGATCAGAGATGATGGTATGTGGTATCACAAAATGGACCCACACTCATTCAAAGAAGATCTTAGTAGTATCTGCCACTTTGATGTTCTTCTTGTAGTCTGTGAGAATAGCCATATTCGAAAACCAATCAACCACGACAAATACACAATCATTTCCTTGCTTGGTGGATGAAAGATAAAAACATGTAATCCATTGAGATGGATTCCCAAGGCCTCTCGGGTGTAGGAAGAGGGGTGTATAATCCTTTCTTCTTGATGGTTGGCTTGGAAATGGAACAAGAAGTGCAATATATAATATACTTGCTGAAGTCCTATCGAAGTTTTGGCTAATAAAAATGATTCTATAGAACGACCACAATTTTTTCCACGCTAAAATGTCCTGCCATCCGAATGTAGTGATCCTCCAAAATCATCTGTTCACGCTCTCTTTCAAGAACACATTGATGATCCAGATGGCATAACACTCCATCCTGAATGTGAAAATCGGTGACATTCACGCATGTACCCAAGTGCTCATAGGTGGTGGCGAAGTCAGGATATCGCCAATAAAGTTGGGGCCACTTAGATGCCTCATTCCCACAATAATGGAGCATGGTGGTGAGTGCAAGCCCGGGAGGTCGACTGAGGCAATCAACGAAATAATTTTTTCTCCCTGTCTTATAATTGATGTTGAGATGGAACTACTGTAGGTATGTGGACCACTTTTGATGGAAATCATTCTGCAACTTCCCTTGTGTATGTATGAACTGCAAAGGCTTGTGATCAGTGTGGATGCTTGTCTCCTTTCCTAGAATCTAATGTTTCCATTTACGGTAGGATTGTACAATGAAATAAATTTACTTTTCGTAGGTGGGGTATTTCCAGACGATATCTGAGATTGTCTCACTATGGTATGATACTGGATGACCATTTTGAGTGAGAACTGCACCTACAACATAGTCGGATGCATCAATCTTAATCTAGAACGGTTGTTGCAGATCGAGTAAGGAGAGTAATGGAGCTGAACATACGCGATGCTTCAAATCGTAAAATTCTTGTTGTTGTGCCTTTCCACATGCAAAATTTTCCCTGCCACTACCCTTGGTCACTTGGCTGAGGGCCCATGCAATATGAGAAAATCCCAACACAAACTGTCAATAGAAGTGGGAAGGTCCCAAGAAGCTCCAAAGCTCGGTTAGTGTGGTCGGGGTTGGCCAATCACGGATGAATTGGATCATAGATGGATCCACATGTACCCCATGCTCATTAACAATGTAGCCCAAGTATTGTACCATGTTCATGCCAAAGGATCATTTTTCCAAATTGGCATATAGCTTGGGCTATCACAGAGTGCTCAAAATATGTTGAATATGCTACATGTGCTCCTCCCAAGTTTTGCTGAAGATGAGGATGTCATCTAGATGTACCACCAAAAAATATTTGGTGAAGGGCCTCAATACATCATCCATCAACCTCATGAAAGTGGCTAGTGAATTTGTTAATCCAAAGAGCACGACCAACCATTCAAAGAGACCTTCTTTAGATTTGAAAGATATCTTCCATACATCATTCGGTTCGATGGGAACCTAGTGGTAGCCAAAGTTTAGGTCAATATTGTTGAAGAAATTTCCCCCCTTGAGTTGGTCAAGAAGGTCATCAATTCAGGAAATTAGGTACTGGTTCCTAACTGAGATTTTTTTTAATTCTCTGTAATCAATGCATATTCGCGAGGTCTTGTATTTCTTCTACACTAGTATAATCGAGCTTCCACAAGTGGAGGAGTTGGGTCTGATGTGACCCTTTTGAAGTAGCTCTTGGATATGACACTTGATTTCATCATTTGCCATCAACGAGCGATGATAGACCGGTCCATTAGGTAGAGGTCCACTAGGGGTTATATCAATTGGATGCTTGACTTGGAAATGTGTCGGTACCTCGGTGGGTGACGAGAATATGTATCTGTACTCTTCCATGAACCCGTCCACTTTCCTCTGCTGCAAAGAGAGGCTCTGTGTAGAGTCCATGTATATGGAATCAACCTTATGCTTCTCGTGAGCACGGATCACACAGAAGATGAACTTCCTGGTATGTGAAATGACCTTACTGCATTGCTTAGAAGATATTAAAGAAATAATGGTAGGCGACACTACCTCTGGTATCTTGTACAATTGTTTACCCAAAGTAATAATAACACTGTAGGGTCTAGAATCATACACAACATGTCGCTTCTAAAAATATCGCTGTCCTAAAATAACATCACAAACTTCAAGGGGAGAAATATCACACAATACCTAGTATTTGAAGGGCTTGATGGAGGACAACACTATTGGCTGATGCAAAGATCTCTTCCTTGGTGAAGCCAACTAATGATGTAAGGCTGCAGGTGAAGTGTCATCGACAGGTCCAACCACTTGGCAACCTCTACTAAGATAAGGTTCTTCTGACTTCCCCTATCGAAAATGAAATGAAGTGGAGCCCCCTTTACCCACATCTATGAGTGAAAGAGGTGTTCCCCTTCCTCTATTTCTTCTGGTTCTCTTGGGTGAACTTTGGTGGTAGAGACATTGGCATTGGGTTTGACATCGATAATCCACTTCCCTCCTTGTGGATTTGATTCAGATTCAGAATCTTCCTCTGACATAGAAGATTTTAGCTCGACCGCCAGTGACTTCTTGGAGCGACATTCTTCGATGTTGTGCCAAGGGTGTTTATGGTATTCACACCACTTTCCCGTGTCCTTATTCAACTTATCATTACCCTTCTTATGTTGTGGCTTGGATTGGTTATCCTGAGAGTGGGCATATTTTCTCTGTCCCTTGTTTTGTGGGTTGGGGCCACCTTATCCCTACTTCGACTGTGAGGAGTTTGCAAATCCAAAATCTCACCTCTTCTGCTTAAATTTATGCTCGATCTTGACAACATATCTATAAGTTGCACCTAATGATGCAATGTATTAAAACTCAATTTCTATTTGAATTTATCTATGCAGACAACCGTAGTATTTGAGAATGAGATGTTGTTCAGAGTCTTTGATACACAATTTGGTGTGCAGGGTATGGAAAATATTGGTGAAATCTGGTACTGTCTGGTCACTTTCTTGAAACAACATGGTATATCTTGTGTACTGGTCCTCGTAGCTTCCAAAAGGGTAGTATTGTTATTTAATGAAATCCATAAAGTAATCCCATGTGGGGAAACTGCAAATATTACATATTCCTTGATGGCCCTTTTCTCAGAGTAAGTATCCCACCAGTCCTTAACATGGGGGACGACCTTGAGGAGTGAAAAAGTAATCTTTTCCCATCAGACAAATTGTGGACTGAAATGTGCCCTTCGAGCAGATTCAACCATTTATCTATAGCATCCACATCTATCAGTCATTCAAATAATGGAATATCAAAATTTACTTGCACCTTAAAGGGGGTTGCATGTCCACTTGATGAAGATGCGTCTTCTGTGGGCAGTCGTCGAAGGATCTGTGCAAATTTGTCCATCATTTCGTTCCTTTGTTGCACAAGGGATTCCTCGAGAAACATTTTAAAAGGGTCTCCTACTCCATCATCTTTCTTCTCATCCCACATGGTTTGTTTTCGGGCTTGACACGACTGATGTTGAAAATGATCGACTGGTTCGAGTCCCAACTTATTTTACCCAGATCTTATCGGGGACATACACGAAGAAAAATGAATGAAGAGAAGATCGCTATGATACCACTGATATGGATTTATGAGTGGAACGAAATGAATAACAAACTAAATACAATAGAACTAAGATAGGAAGAACAACAACATATATCAAGTGAACAATAACTTCTATTGAATAAATAAAATAGGTTGAAACTATAAAACTGCAGAACTGAAAGCAACTTGCTCGACTGGTGGTAACTATCTCTGAGAAGAGATGTGGCTGCTATGTGCATCTATCTTAGTAGAATGATTACAATGAGGCTCTAGAGGCCTTTTTAACATTACTCATGAATTCCAAAACCCTAGACATCCAAAAACCTAACCCTAGGAGATGAAACACCAAAGGCTACAAGGGCCTTGATGGGTAAGTTGGCACTTCAACTTCCCGAGGTCATAACGTTTGCATACGACCTCCAGTTTAGGCGCATCATAACTTGTTGGAAAGGCATTTTCGATAACTACACATTATGACATCAAACTATGGCTCTGTCTATAGTTTGACTGTGGTAAGACAAAACAACATTGTTTAGGGCCCCAAAATGGCCCTGAAAGTATAGAAATATGTACTGACATGAAAACTTCCAAAATAAGCCAGTTGGATTAGGTGGGTGACCACCAATATCCACCTAGACATTGTGTTGGTCCCTTCGTTTTGTTGAATGGAAAATGTGCATGTCATATTGCAGCTTCATTTTGGAGAACAAAAGTTCTGCAAGATGCCGAGGAACTGGACAAGAGAAAAAGGAAAGAAACATAAAGCGGTTGGAAGGACAACACAACATCAATATTGAGGAAATAAGTTGCAACAAGATCAAGAAGAAGAGAGAACTCTTATGTTCTCAACCAACAAACCTAAAAGATTGGATTATATATATGAGACTAAAAGGATTGTAAAATGTTGGATGCTATCGTTGTTATTGTTTTTATGTTGGAGTGTTAGGCTTAGATGAGTATTATTGTTAATATCATCATCATAGTTGTTGTTAATTTTGTTATGACAAGATTTGTTGTTGTAAGAGTCTATACTATTAGCATAGCTAAGTTTAGGAGATCTGGCTAAGAGCCAGACTATCAATGTATCAGTCTAGATGTAAAGGAGAAAGAAACTATAATATTGTCTCATATCTGATGAAGAACATCCTCTGATTTCTTGTGTATGAGGATCGATCTGTGAGAAGGAACTAATATGTTAATATAATTTGAGGCTTAGATTTTTAATATAATCCCATGTATTTAGTCTTAATGCCTGAATGGAATGTTTTTCTGTATTATCTTTATGTCAGATATACCTAAATGCTTCTTTATGAATGACAATGCAACTCTGTTTATTTATTCCCAGTTAGAAATTGTTCATAACTGTTGTAGGTTTAGTCTATCTTGGGCAAGACTACAATGAGTCTTGATAACTCAAAGGTATGTCTAAGTATTCTCCTTACCCTTCCCTCTTTCTTGTCTTGGTTGCGCTTCATGTGAGACTTCCTTTCTGGGAATATGAAAATGCCAATGCTCTAGACTACTTTAGTACCTTTTGTTGGTAACCTAAGAAGGACCCTGGTCTGAACACGTTTGCGCCAACAAAATGGTTCCATTGCTTGGACTTGTGTTTTAAAAGGGAACCCGTGAGAAGAATGCATCTTGGATCTATAGATCTGAAATTCAGCAATGGTGGGAAATAAATTGTGATGCCTTATATGGAAGGAAGTGGAGTTGTGAGGTAAAACCGAGAGGAATACAAGGGATTCTATATTTTACTCAGAAAGATCGAGCGACCAGTATAAGATATTCTGGGTTAAATTTCCAGAAGAACTATTCCATTGGATATATTAACTCCAAGAATCTCTAGAATTTAAAGAACGCGTCAAGAAGACTTGTACTTGAGATATAGAGAATATTGCAACACATCATTAGCTGGATCATCAAATCATGTGAGGAATTAATTTCTGGATTAATACGACTCTAGAGGTATACATTGTTGAATTCATAGCTGAGAATCACCAATATTTTTCAGGAGGAGAAGAAATTTTTAAGAAAGGTGCATGTGACAAACTGTTGAGGGAAATTCCCCTATGGATCAAAGTATTCTTGATGGAGGAGGTGATGATAATTGTTCCATCAAATGAGATGGCAGCCTAAACACCTATGCTTGGGGTAGGGTGATTTTGGGGTATGATCATGACCTGAGAAGGGGAAAGGGTTCTTTGACATATGGGGGAATATCAAGAAACAAATGAAAGAAATGAGCGATCCTTAAGGAGAGCTGCCATTGTTGAGAGGTGGTGGCGCAGAAAGATAACAAAAGAAGTGAAGTAGTCCAAGGTGTTGCAGAAAGAAATCTGATCAAGAGGAACATATGAAAGGAATAAGGAAGAGTTGAGGAAGGTATAAATACAATAAATCCTGTCCAATCTAAGATTCAAATAGAGAGAAGCGTAGAGAGGAAGGAGTCCCCAGATGGGTGAACGAGAAGAAGAATGTGGAGAAGCAAGGGAAGATGAAGTAGATATGGACCTTATGGAACATCAAGAAGATTTAGTCTCGATATCATGAAACATCGAGAATCAGGAAGAGAAGGCCACTCGAGAGGAAGAAAATGAGAATCCCCAAATCAAATAAACCTGCCCAGAAGTCAGTGGAACTATCCCCGAATCGCCCATCCCCAATGTGTCCTCTATACTTGTGGTAAATTCTACACTGCCTACTTATGCTATTTCTATTCCATCGCATCCAGTTAGTTAGAATCAATATGTAGGTGTGAATGCCGAGAGGATATTGGGATCCCCAGGTATATCACAACCAAGACCGTTAGGTTTCATTCTACTAGGAGAAGTGCGACCCACAATGGCTAGAAATATGGGAGGATCAATCACCTGATACCCATAATTCTGGGGTAAAGGGGATGAAGATGTAGAGCAACATTGGTTCTTATGTGAAGCCTTCTGGAGGTCCAGAGGGACTCTCGATGCAAACGAGTTAGTATATTTTCAGAATACCTTGAGTGGTCATGCTCTCAAATGGTACATGAAGGATATTGTACCAGGGGTGCTAGGACAAGCGCTCACCCTTGGCCAAGTAAATTTGAAGTTCATAACTGAATTCAAACTACCTCAGTCATAGCAACAATCTCTCTCCGAGTTGCAGGAGATTCAACAAAGGGAAGGATAATCTTCCTAGAAGTATAGCTAGAAGTTTAAAGATTCTATTGGGAGGCTAGCACATCCAATTCATGAAGATCACCAGAGGGAATGGTACATTCAAGGATCACTACCTCTGACAAGAATTCCTTTAATGCAACAAAGGATAGCCACATTAATAGATGCCTTGGAAAAATAGATGAAGATCGAAGCCATGGTAGGTTATCCAGGGAATATGAGAATGAACAGGCCTCCAGTAGATGCAAATTTGTCGCAAATCCAGGGAAAAATATCGACATTAACCGAAAATATTGAAGAATTAACCACACCAAGACCAGGACGATCTCAGGTTTGGTGCACAAGATGATACACATAAGGGAATATGGAAAATGAATGTCCACACATGAGGGGAATGTGACCTCTTCAAAATGTGATGGGACCTTCTTCAGGACCCACGGGAGGAGTTGTGCAAGTATATGCAACTCCACCATTCCATGCACTAGGGCTATACAATTCCTTTCTAGGTGCTCAGTCGTCTCAGCCAACTGAGTATTGTGAAATTTTTCGAACACATGGGCATGTGCCGAGGAAGTGTCCTATTATGTAGAAGTATACAAATACACCCAATAAAATACACTGTGATTTCTAGGCATCTATGACTCATGCTACGAATCAATGTAGAGCACTGGATGCACTTGCTGACAGATTAGACTGGACAATATTCAGAGTAAATGAAACCCCCCTTGGACTTGGAAGTGGCCAGGGAGGTGGGGTAGGAGGTGGATTCAAAAGAGGGAGAACTGGAGGAAGAGCGCTGAGAAGATGATACACATGAAACAAACAAAGTCATTTGGCCAGAGACTTCTGTCACCCAAGATGACGATGGTGCTCTTACTATAGGAACAATGGCAACACAATTGAAGACTTCCCAGAACTGATTGGGAAATGGGAAGATTGGGTTATTTAATGAGAAGCTAACATCATAAGATAAAAATTAAAATGGGGGATTGAGGGAAAAATCCCAAAGATTAACATCATTACTCACAAAGGAGCAAAAAATGGGGCAGATGCATACAATCAACCCAAGGTTCAAAAAGTTGTTCCCAAAGATGACAGGTATGACCCTGTGAAACAAAAGTTGTTTTTCAAAAAGGTAATAGAAATATTTAAGAGAATCCCCACTCCGAAAATAATGGATAATCCTCCTAGAGTCACATCTCAACGTAACCTTGCACAAGCCCCTACCTCACGACTCGCACCTAGAAACTCTGAAATTCTTAGGAGACACTCTGAACAGTCTCAAAGTGTATTTAATCTCTAGTTTCAATTATTATTTGATATCCTAGGGGATGAAAAACTTACTTAGAAGTTGCACAATACCCTATACCTAATACTGAGAAACAAGGGAACCGTAGTAGCCATAGTAAGAACCAACCTTCTTGAGAAGAATACCCAAAGAATACAAAAAAAAAAGGTGAGAACAAGAAAATAATTTATGTTAGAAGCCCAACTAGATGATTTTAAAATCAAATATGTCATGTTAGATTTGGGATCTGATGTCAACATCCTACCCAAAAATACCTGGGATTTTGGAAAACCTCAACTAGTATACTCCCCCATCCAGTTGAGAATGGAAAACCAGTACTGCATTTTCCTGGTAGGAAGGTTGGAAAATGTGGAAATAGATGTTGCAAGACTTAAGAACACAACTGATTTTGAGGTAATCAAAATCATGGGAGATAAGGATCCCTACCCCACTCTACTCAGAATTGATTGGGCATATGAAAACTATGCTATTATTGATCTAAAGAGAGACATCATGATGTTTGAAGAAGACGGGATTAAAGTATTTCAACCCTTGGATCCAGGTATAGGGCCTAGATATATTGAACCAGTGGACCACAATATGGAGTCATAGGCTCTTGACTAATTATACACCATCACAACCAGAATGAGACAATATTATATAAATCCTACTGCAGATGGATCAATAAGTTGGAGAAGCATACAGTGTGCTGATGAGGATTCAGAAGTAGCATTTGACAGTTGGTAGCAAGGTTCATATGAGAGATTTTCAAGGTGATGAACAACTGTCAGAGAAAAAATATGGATTGGAACCGAGGTCAGAGAACCCCCAACATATGATGGTACCTTAGAGGTACACAATTTTCTTGCGAGCATGGAAGAGAAAATAGCGATGGATCAAAGGATCCATGTTCTTGACTTAGCCTTACAAGATACAACCGCTAGATGGTGGGCCACACATAAGGACTAGATTATGAAGTGGTAAGATGTAAAACAAGACATCTGATGTCGATTCCAAAGTAGGGATCAACTGAAAGAATAAATGAATATATATTTTCAAGATGCACAACTGTTCGATGGACAGTGTGATCCTAGAGTGCATATTGAACATTGTTCAAAGTAGTGGAGAGTTGCGGAAGTACCCTATCACATATGGGATAAGGTATTTTTCCATTCACTGGGGCCCATTCCAAAGGCATGGTATATAAGCGAGGAGACCAGAAGACAAACGAACTATTGGAAGATCTTACAAGAACAATTTTGCAAGGATTTCTCCTTTATAAGTAAGTACCTCGAGCTCAACCCTTCAAAGAATTAGGGAAATGATTTTTATTGACAATTGCAAAAAGATATCAAGATTAGTATTATGTGTTGACCATGTTCATTTGCTTCAGTCTAGTCTGAGCCTTGAAAGTTATAAGATAGTTGTACCTTGCAGTAAAGTTGAGAAAGACCTAGAAAAACCCGATGACTTAGAAAAACTTAGAAACTTAGACATTAAAGAAACATAAGGTAGTAGAGAGATTCAAGATACTATACCTGGTCACACCGGTAGCTCCTATAATCACCCACTGAAGTTGCAGAAAGTTAATATAGGGAGTGCAAAGAATCCTAAGATATCTTCTATAGGAGACTACTAGCATGAGAAAACTATGAATGAAGTACACAAATTGTTGCGGGAGTATGAGGACTTGTTTCCGAAAACGTTCTCAGAAATCAAAGGTATAAAAGGAACCATGGGAGAAATGAAAATTGAGTTGAAACCTGTTTCAAGACATGTGAAGCAAAAACCATACCAACTTAATCCTAGAATAAAAGAGAAGGTCAAGAAATAAGTGGAAAAAATTCTTGTGGAAAGACTTATTTTCCTAATCGAAGAAGTATAATAGATTAGTCCCATAGTTATCCAGAGTAAGAAAGGTACAAAAGAAATTTGGGTTTGCGTGGACTACAAAAGAATGAATTCTTCTTGCGTGCATGATCCGTTTCCAACACCTTTTAACGACGAGGTGTTAGATCAAGTTGCAGGAAAAGAATCTTATTTGTTTACGGATGGGTTCTCAGGATATCATCAAGTCAGAATCATAGGAAAGACAAGAATAATACTACATTTATAACTGAATGGGGATCATTCACATATAATGTAATTCCCTTTGGTTTGAAAAATGCCCCTCTAGTTATTTTTCGGATTGTGATAGACACATTTCGAGAGTTCATCCACAAGTTTGTAGAAGTCTATATGGATGATTGGACATTGTACAACCTGTTAAAAGATCATGTCGGGCTACTCCGACTAGTGTTTTATAGATGTCGTGAAATGAAAATATCTTTGAATCTAAGGAAGTGTATTTTCTATGTACCTCATGGTAATCTGTTAGGCCATATTGTATGCAGAGAAGGATACTTGGGAGACCTAGCTAAAGTTGCGGTCATTCTGAACATGCCACCACCTAAAAGTGCCAAATTGTTTCACTCCACACTGGGACATACATGATATTACCGTAGTTTCATTAGAAGATATGAAACTATCACCGCATCCCTTGAGAAATTACTAAAAAAGTATGAACTATTTCGATGGACACCAGAGTGTGACAAAGAATTCGATATTCTCGAAGAAAATCTTAGTACTGCACCTATATTGATATTTCCCAGTTGGGAAATTGAGTTGCATGTACATGTGGATGATGTTACGAGGAAAATCTCTCTATGGCTAGGGTAAACCACAACATACAGATATGACTACAAAAATCAACTCTATTCCAAAAGTATGCTATATAAACCAATGTGCAAGCAAGATAAGAAAGGGACCTACCTCGTCTAGATGTTTTATGATGTCCACCATTGAGTACTTTGACCCAAAGCTTTATACCTGCAACAAATTCTCAAAAACCAAGCAGAGCAAGCATATAGTGATAATATAGACGGTTATCACATTAGATAGTATAATCCATTAATATACAAAACAAACATGCCCATGGATAACAACTCATATATTTTAAAGATATCAATTGGATGGGAAGAGAGTATTTCTATTAATAAATGGTCAATAGAAGTGAAAATATTACAGACTTTCGTGTCGGCATGGTTCGGAACCAAGAAATCAAGTTCCTTCCAGCTGGGCCTCCACCACTTCAATCCTCCACAAAAGGAAAGCTCATAGAAGGGAGACGATGAGGTTCTCCATCAAAAAGGAAAGATCTTGGGGGATGAACACTATGTTTAGACTTAAAGGACAAAGGGATGCAAACTAAACATGAAGTAATAATTTCTCCAAAGTAACTTTGCTCTCAAAGTTGAATTCTTTCTCCTTTTCCATAGCTTAGAATTGGCCCACTTATAGCCTTCAAAATGGAACTGAAGGGCCGAGTTGGAACGTTTTTAGTATATGGAAGGCCAAGGATCATAGATCTCATGTCGTGACGTGGAAACCTGACATTTAATTTTGATTTTCTGGCACAAATCTCGATGTTCGTGGGCTGTAGTGGATCAGCCTGGGTATACTCTTGATGTATATCTTGCAAGATGCGTACAAGTGGAAAAATTTGTATTTTTGTCTCTGCATTTTATCAATAGGGAAGATAAGTATGCATAGGGAAAAGGAATAAGGCCCTCTCTACAAGATTGCATAGGGTGAGGAAAATATTTCTCTAACAGATGCCCCCTAATGTGCGAGGTCAGAGGAGTATCTGCGATGGCCAAAATACATTATAAATAACCCAGAAGTGGAGTGGTAGGGGACCAACTGGACGAACTTAGATGCTCATTACATTCTGCACTGACTTTGCATACATGGCTGCCAATAAAATTACACTGCAGATCCATGTGAAAAATATACCAAACAAGTGTCTGTGGCCATGAATAGGCAAATACAAATGTGGTTATATGCCACAAGATGTCATAGTCACGAAAAAGGCCCAGTAGAACCAGTCTCAAAAACCAATCTGAAGATATCTGTATAACATGGAGTACAATCTGATCTCCCACGATCACTGAAGTAATATAGGTACTGGTCAGATGAAAAGGAAGCAACAACTCAGGAAAGTTGCGGCCACATAGTGATGCCTTCAAGTCTTCTACAGAATCCGCCAAAGGTGTAGGTCTACATCATGTGAACAAAGGAGTTGAGGTCGAACACAATGAGACATCGTTTGATTACCGATCATTGAGGTATACCATTAACAAACGTGAGACAAACTACCGATAATGAAAATAGGCATCAAGGCACCGAGTACATTCTTACAAGTGTGAATAAAGGAGCTAGTGTCAAACACCTGAAGAATACATCAATCAGGAGACATTGATGTATTCCGAACTATCGATGGTGAGAGAGCCTGCCATTGATGACTGCAAGCCTCAAGGTACTCATAATACTCTAGGTCCTGTTTCCAGAATAAGTGGGATGAAGTTGACGGAAAGAGATCCACTGAAAGGAGAGCATTAAGGCATCTCTCATCAGTCAGCACAAGGTACAAAGCAGGAGCTTCATTATGTGGTGAAAATCAGACGAAGAACATGTTCAAGAGCCAACGACCTTGTGCGTCTTTTGCGTGTGCCAAGTGCAAGTGGTACACGAAAAAGACCCTCTGAATAACAACCAAAGATGAAAACTACTGACAAAGGTGAGGAAAGCACCAATAAGTCTAATGCCATCCAAGACACTACACAAATCCGAATGTGTGAATAGATGTCTTGCCATCAAACACAAGGGAAACCACCCAGTCAATGACCGATGATGAAATTTTGACTGCTGTTTTCAAGGTTACCTGTTGGCACAAGGGCAGACCCAAGGTTCAACGCTCAAGAGCGCACCAACAAAGCCCTAACTACCGGCCCTTTCGGAAACACCTACGAAGCATATGAAGTCTCACCTAAGGTAGAGGTAGGGGTGCTTGCAAGACTCAGGTGTCTGCAACCTTAGCTGGGACACAGATATGTGATTATCTTTCTTACAACACACTTAGCATCAATTATTCCTTAACATACATTCATTAATATACGTCGCAGAAGTCACAGAGCATTGCAGTGGATACTTATACTAAGAATGATTCAGTACTTATTCACAACAATATAGGTTAGATTCAATAGATCAAGCACTAAGCATCTCATATATCAGATCTAATGTTCATTCATTCATAAATAGCATAGATCATGACTAGATCTACATAACCACATCAAACACTTAGCCAAGAAAGAGATACATACATAAGAGCGAAGCAAAAAACACTATACACACAGTTACCATGGTTCACCCCCACCTTGGGGCTACGTCCACAAAGTCTTCTGTATCTTATCTTGGTCAAGCAGTTACAACACAGAGCTTGAATGAACCTTACTTTGCACAGGACAAAAGATTTGTGCAACTCGCTAGATCCTTCTTCCTTGCTCTTGAACATCAGACTATAAAAACCCGCATGTTGGGTCACCAAAGTACCATCTTTTTACCAACCTTTCACTTCACTTTCAATTCACTTTCACTTAAGTTTTAACCATATTCCGCTTTCCCATACCTTTACATTAAACCATTTTTATGATTACATGGGTTTTAGACATATTATTTTCCAATGCATCTATTTTAGTGTTTTTGAGTGAATTTATGATTAAATATTGGAAAAATGACATGTTTACACTTATATATGAAAGTGGGATGAGTTTCATGATGTTTATAGGTGTA
>JASDQU010881360.1:0-12074 GCA_032191745.1 Picea mariana | reverse complement strand
GATTTCAATTATAAAACTATCAATGTGATTCAAAAATATTATAGGAGAAATCATTTACCATATAATTATAGAACAATTCTCATTAGAAGAAGGTTATTAAAATATGTATGGTCAAATCAATTATCTAATCAAAGATATCATATCACTAGTTTATGGAAATTTTAATTAAATATATCACTAGTTTATGGAAATTTTAATTAAATATATGTACGGTCAAATCAATTATTTTTTTTTCCTTAGAAAAAGCATAATTTTATTCCTTGTAAGAGACACAATTACATTTTGTAGGTGCTTCCAGAGCACAACACACTAAAAGCGTGTGTAAGGATCAGGAAAGTATTTGGCTGTTGAAAGCCCGCATTGCCTTGTCTACCATTGCAGA
Source organism: Picea mariana (assembly GCA_032191745.1). Classification (NCBI taxonomy): domain Eukaryota; kingdom Viridiplantae; phylum Streptophyta; class Pinopsida; order Pinales; family Pinaceae; genus Picea; species Picea mariana. Next base: position 11,692 of record JASDQU010881360.1, on the reverse strand, counting down.
TTACAAAAATCACACCCAGAACTAGGTGGAAAGATACTATCTACATAATATGAGTCCTTTATATACTTACAAAAAAAAAAAAAAACCACAACCTTTTTGGTTTCTTACTACCCTTTGTTGGTATCTGATATTTGTTCATAATGTCCAACCACTATAGTGTTGATGTATAATAAGCTTTTTGAATAAAATGCTATGCAAAAAAAAGAGAAAAATATCCATGAAGAGGCCGAAAAAGAGAAAAATAGCGTTGATCAAAACTTCTTGCAAGAGGATATTTGTCTACCAAACTGTCTTCAATCATGCAAGTGCCCTTGATCTTCTATAAAGGGCCTATGATAAAAGGCATTTGTGTCTTCCCCTTTTGTTTCAGTAATGTGCTATTGTCCCTGAGAGAGCAACAATCCCTCTTTGGACAATGAGTCTGCTACCAAGTTCCCGTCCCTGTATACATGAGAGACAACCATAGTATCAAAAGTGTCCAACAAACTAAAGATTTCCTCCAAAACAGGACAAAGAAAAATACTTTGACAAGTTTGATGTTTTCTTGTCCAATTAATGGCATTCATAGAGTCCCCAAAAATTTGAATTTGTTGTATTCCTTTTTCTCTGGTGAAAAGAAGTAAAAGCTTCAATGCCATGAGTTCAGCATAATTGTTTGTCCCCCTGCCCAATCCCATTTTTAAATGAAAGCAATGGTTATCTGAAAAATATAGAACAACTCCTCCTCCACAATTGGTGTTCTGAGAGGCTCCATCGAAAAATGCCCAAAGTTTTGATGAGTCTATAACCTCTTGTTTCCTTACCTGTAAAGTTGGTGCATCTTTGGACTGGGGAAAATGGGATAGGATTGATAGGCATTGTGCTACGATTGCTTCTAGAATTGAAGCATTTTCCTTAAAAATTATTGCGTTCCTTGCTATCCAGATTCCCCAGCTTATTAAGAGTGGGAGAGCTTTTATCTCCTTATTTCTTGGGCCACATGTCCAGTTCTTCCAAGCCAGCTCCAAAGAATTTCCATTCCATATGCAATTCTGTTTGAGGCTACTGGACGTTTTTGTCCATACTTTCATGGTGAGCAAACATGTGACGAGGACATGGAAGGTGGATTCATTTGCATTTTTACAAAGAGCACATCTCCCTGGACCTTCTATCTGACGTTTATTCAGAATTTCCCAAATTGGAATTCAATTGTTCAAGGCTGCTCACATAAGATTTTGGATTTTTGGGGGCATTTCATCTTCCAAAGGCCCTTCCACCACCATTTGGGATTTTTTTGTAAGGGGTCTATATTCAAAGCTATGTATCCCTCTTTTGGAGTATAGAAGCCTATGGGGTCTTTCTCCCACACTAATTCATCTTCCCTATCTGTGAGTCTTATATATCCTCTTCTGAGTGCTACAATATATCTTATCATCAGATCTGCATAAATCCCATTTAATACTAGCAAAGTAGCATTTTTCCATCCTTGATTCCATAAATTTGTTGTAAGAGGATCAACTAGCAGAGAGAGGTAGAATATACCTTTCCTGTGAAGTTGGTCAATTAGGTCCTCCGGAAGAATATGAGAATTCTCACACCTTGNAATAAGCTTTTTGAATAAAATGCTATGCAGAAAAAAGAGAAAAATATCCATGAAGAGGCCGAAAAAGAGAAAAAATAACGCTGATCAAAACTTCTTGCAAGAGGATTTTTGTCTGCCAAACTGTCTTCAATCGTGCAAGTGCCCTTGATCTTCTATAAAGGGCCTATGATAAAAGGCATTTGTGTTTTCCCCTTTTGTTTCAGTAATGTGCTACTGTCCTTGAGAGAGCAACAATCCCTCTTTGGACAATGAGTCTGCTACCAAGTTCCCGTCCCTGTATACATGAGAGACAACCATAGTATCAAAAGTGTCCAACAAACTAAAGATTTCCTCCAGAATAGGACAAAGAAAAATACTGTGACAAGTTTGATGTTTTCTTGTCCAATTAATGACATTCATAGAGTCCCCAAAAATTTGATATTGTTGTATTCCTTTTTCTCCGGTGAAAAGAAGTAAAAGCTTCAATGCCATGAGTTCAACATAGTTGTTTGTCCCCTTGCCCAATCCCATTTTTAAATGAAAACAATGGTTATCTGAAAAATATAGAACAACTCCTCCTCCACAATTGGTGTTCTGAGAAGCTCTATCGAAAAACGCCCAAAGTTTTGATGAGTCTATAACCTCTTGTTTCCTTACCTGTAAATCTGGTGCATCTTTGGACTGGGGAAAATGGGATAGGATTGATAGGCATTGTGCTACGATTACTTCTGAAATTGAATCATTTTCCTTAAAAATTCTTGCGTTCCTTGCTATCTAGATTCCCCAGCTTATTAAGAGTGGAAGAGCTTTTATCTCCTTATTTCTTGGGTCACATGTCCAGTTCTTCCAAGCTAGCTCCAAAGAATCTCCATTCCATATGCAATTCTGTTTGAGGCTACTAGATGTTTCTGTCCATACTTCCATGGTGAACAAACATGTGACGAGGACATGGAAGGTGGATTCATTTGCATTTTTACAAAGAGCGCATCTCCCTGGACTTTCTATCTGACGTTTATTCAAGATTTCCCAAATTAGAATTCAATTGTTCAAGGCCGCCCACATAAGATTTTGGATTTTTTGGGGCATTTCATCTTCCAAAGGCCCTTCCACCACCATTTGGGATTTTTTTGTAAGGGGTCTATATTCAAAGCTATGTATCCCTCTTTTGGAGTATAGAAGCCTATGGGGTATTTCTCCCACACTAATTCATCTTCCCTATCTGTGAGTCTTATATGTCCTCTTCCGAGTGCTACAATATAGCTTCTCATTAGATCTGCATAAATCCCATTTAATACTAGCAAAGTAGCATTTTTCCATCCTTGATTCCATAAATTTGTTGTAAGAGGATCAACTAGCAGAGAGAGGTAGAAGATACCTTTCCTGTGAAGTTGGTCAATTAGGTCCTCCAGAAGAATATGAGAATTCTCACACCCTGCCCAGGGATCAACTCCAATAAAAAGATGATTTACTTTACCCACCCTCCAAGAAAGACTGTCCCCGACCACTGAGAACGAGAAGATCATCGCTTTCCAAATAATCGAACCATTTGTTGCAAATTTGTTTGGGTTTCTGATCCAATCTTCAATTGAAGTTGGGGAGATGTGTTTTTGTGAGACTACAAGAGACCACATACTGGATACTGAAATGAGCCTCCAACAAGCCTTTGCTGCAAGGGCCTTGGAAAACAAGAAAATGTTTTTGAGCCCCCAACCTCCCACTTTGCCCATGGTTGAGTATACTTATCTCTAGTCACATACCAAATTAAACGAGCACAAATCCTCCTAATTTTTTTTGGCACCCCTTTGGGAATCCATGCTAGCAACATCCAATAAACTGGTATGGCTTCCAATACGGATTTGGTCAGAGTGAGTCTAGTCTACTTGCTTTAGATAACCATCTAAAGCGGACATCCATTTAATCTTTTCTCTAATTTAGTTATAAACCATTTCCAATCTTCTTTCCTATAACTGTTCAGTTTTAACTAAAAACCCAAGTGTTTTAGTCCTTCTGAAATATCCTGAAAAGTGAAGGGAGAAAATATCTGATACACTGCCATTTCCTCTCCATCCATTTTAGAGGTAGTAATGGTTGATTTTTGGTCATTTATTATCATCCTTGTGGCCAGTCAAAACAACGATAGAATGTCATCCAGGATTTCTGCATCTCCAACTCACCCATTGCAAAAAACAAGGACATCATCCACAAATAAGAGATGAGTGATCCTCATCCCTGGTGCAGCTAGTATTCCTTGAAAAATTCCCTGCCTTAGCTGTTGAGTCTATAGCTTTACTCAATCCTTCGGCCACCAGAAGGAAAAGTAAAGGGGACAAGGGACATCCTTGACATAGACCCCTTTCTAAGATGAAAAAGGGGTAGGCTGCCTCATTGATGAGGACTACAAAGGAGACCAAAGAAATGCATGCCATCACCCATTTTATAAATGGGACTTGAAAATCGAGGCGAGTAAAAAGAAGTCGGATATAAGCCCAATTCACTCTATCATAGGCTTTTGAGAGATCAATTTTTAGGATTGCTCCCTTTGATCTTGCAGTCTTTAGACTATGTAGAACTTCTTAAGATACCCCTATTGCCTTGTGTATCCATCGCCCTTCTAAAAACCCAAACTGTTCCTTGGAAATGGCCTCTGATAGAAAAGGCTTTAGTCGATGAGCTATGATTCTGGAAATAATTTTGTAAATACAATTACACAACAAGATTGGCTTGAAGTCATCAAAATTCCGAGAATCATTTACCTTAGGAATGAGGGTGATAAAAGTAGTATTGAAGGGTCCATAGATTCTACCATTGATACGAGATTCCTCGATAACTTTTAATAGATCTATTCTGATTAGATCTAGAAACCCCCTGAAGAATTCTATTGTCCATCCATCTGGATTAGGGCTTTTATCCTTCTAGAAGCTTTGTAGAGTTTCTTTAACCTCCGCTTCTGTGACTTCAACAAATAAATCTTGATTCCCTTGTTCATTCACAAAACTTGGGATATATAAAGCCACCTTTATGATTTCTGCGATATTTACATGTTTGTCTGCTTTAAATAAAGACCGAAAGTGGTTTTTTCCCATATTTGCTAGACCTTCAAAGGAAGTAATGGATCTGCCCTCCTAGTCCTTTAAACTCCATATGGTGTTATCAAATCTCCTCCCTTTTGCATAGGCTTGAAAAAAAATGTATTTTCATCTTCGTTTTCTAGCCATATAGCTCTACTTTTTAGTCTCCATGTTTCCTCTTGATTCGCCAGCAGTAGTCTACGCCTGGCTTCCAGCCTTTTCTTATTGTCACGAGCCAAATCTGTCATGAACCCTGCCTCCGAATCTTCTTGTATAAGCCTCAGCTGATCCTCAATGCTTTGGAGCTTTTGTTCCTCTGCTTTCTATTTTGCTTTTGCCCAAGGGATAACCGGTTTTTTTATTCTTTTAATGTTTGACGCAAATTGAATACCTTCCAGAGTGCCTTATGTATCCCTTATGTTAGTCCAATTTGACTTGACCAACTGCTGAAAGCTTTCATCTTTCAACCAAGAGGAGTTGAATTTAAAAAGGGCTGTTGGCTTTTGGGGGCCTCCTTGCATTTCAAACCAAACAGGGGAATGATATGATTTGCCTCCACTACCAATCCATTGACGAAATTGGAAAGGAAGCATCGCTAAAGGTTTAGAGATCAAAAAACGATCCAACCTTTTTGCAATACGGGCCTCCCCTACCCTCATATTCCTCCAAGTGGGTAACAATTTTAAGGGGGCTATATAAATAAGTCCATTGGAGGCCAGGAGGTGACTAAAGAAACCTGCTTGGTTGTCTAGGTGGGCTGAGGGGCCCCAACTTTCAGCTTCCCCCAAGGAGAAATTTAGATCTCCTCCAAGAATTAGGAGGTTATTCTTCAAAAGATCTTTACCAAGAAGGTTTACCCAAAAAGTGATCCGGTCTGTATGAGGGCCGTAAACATTAATTATTCTGAGCTCCTTTCCAATCCCTTCCACCAGAAAATCTCCCCCTAAGATTGAGTCAAATGCCCAAGAGTTTAAAAGTTTGATGCTTTGATCTCTTCATCTAATGACTAAGCCCCCCGACCTACCTTTGGAATCCAAACCCAGAAAAGACTAGCCTGGTAAGAGGGCGGAAAGAATTTTGGTAGCCATTCCTTCGTTTGCTAGAGTTTCTTGTAAAAGAACAAAATTTGGTTGGTTTGACAAAACCAACCTCTTTAGTGTAGATTTTTTTGGGGAACTCGCCAAACCCCTGCAATTGAAAGCAAGAAGTTTCATGGGGGAACCCCTGCCTGGGTTTTCGCTGTTCTAAGCACCCCAACAATTGAATTTTGTTGCTCAGAGGCAATGTCGACCAGTGCTAGGGATTGTGCCTTATAGATATGGGAGTTTCTACCTCGTTCATTTTTTGTTTTTCGAATCTTTGGATTTGGACCCAGCCCTCTGTGATTTGAGTTGGGAATGGAGATTGTTCTGTTATGAAGTTGATATCGAATGAATGAATCCTCAGACTCCTCAGAAGATGAATCCTCAGGTGGTCATAAGATTGGGGATCTAGGCGGGGAGCCCGATTTGAAGGCAGTGTTGGGCGGAGACTGGGAAGGTGAAATTGGGGGCTTGAGAGGAGGGATTAAAGCTGAAATGATCGAGGAGGGAAAATTCTGAGGGGAACGACCATTTTCCAAACATGTAAAACTAAAAACTTAAAAAAAAACCATTTATTGGTTGGGAAATAGTAAGATGCATACCCAAAAGGTCGTTGAGCAAAAACTGTGGAATGGCCTCCGAACAGGCTTCTGAAGCTGACACATCTCTCCTAGCTGGGACTAAAGCCAATGAGTCGCCCTCTTGTGCAGTCGGTGCCTCTGCTTCTACTATCCGCGACGCTGCTGGGTCACATGGAGTAGTACCCCTTGTGGTTGACCCTGAAGAGGGAGAGCTGGCACCCAAAGAGGTCGGAAGCCCCCTGTCCACTTTGTTCTCTAAAGTAGACCGATTATTCCTATGCTCCTTCATAGTGGATTTACAATCCTTAACAATGTGCCCATACTCGTGACACCTCTTGCAACAGAAAGGTACTCCTTCATAATCTAGGATTTGGACTCTAGTCCTTCCCAAATATGTCAAATTAAGGAATTCCTTTAGCCCTTATCTGATGTTTAATAAAACCAGAATCCTTGCTACCGACATCTCCCTGGAATCTATGAAACCCATATCTGCAACTAAAAATTCCCCCAGGAAATTACCAATTACTTGAAAGCATTTTTCATCCCAAAGAAGAGGGGGAAGGCCCGATAGCCAGACCCAGATGGGTATGGAGTCCAATCTTTCGCTTGCATCGTCGAAGGTAGGGTTCCAAAGCTTCAAAAGGATTGAAGAAGAGTCGATGAACCAACTTTTTTGAAGTACCACTGATGCTTGAGATTTTTATGAAAAAACAAGCATGAACCAACCTCTAGACAAGCGACTGATTTTGGGGGGAGGGTTGTAGATCGCATCCCAATTTTCCGCAGCCAAAGCTTTTAGCGTCTTCTCACTAAATTGGCGACCGTAAGCTTTCCCTACTAAGGTTTTATCTGCCATTTTTTCCACCCCTGAGAGGGTTAGATCATCACTGAGAGTAAAATTAAGATTTGTCTGGGAAGATCCAACACACTTATTCTGTTTCCTATGCCTTGAATCAGAAGCTCCCGTAAGACCTTGATTCTGAGGTAGCTGAGTGTTGTTCCCAAACTCCCCACCAAAAACTGTGACCCATTCACTAGAGTTTGAGGGGCATAAATTTGCTGTAATAAACCCCTCCACAAACGCTGTTGACTGATCGAAGAAATATGCTTGCAGGGTAGAATGGGTATGGCGCCGCACCTTGATCTAGAGAAACCTAGTCTTCAAGACCTAGAGAAGTAGTAGTTGTTTCTTCACCTGGAAGTGTCGCCTGGATAAACCCTTGTTCTATTGAAAGGGAAGGAGAGCAGATTGACACTGTAGGATCTGGGAACAACCAGGAAAGGTTTGCCGTAGGCGAAGCGGGAGAAAAACCGCACTGTATGGGAGAAAGTGGGACTTCAAATGGTTGAGTATACGAACCACACCAGACCGTTGAGCCAGGAAGGGATAAAATGGAACCAGTTTGCGCCAGAGTGACCCTAGAACCCCCAGCTCCGCCGAGCCAGAAAAAGGCTTCTAGATCTTGCCCGTGGTAGAAGCCAGAAACCCCTGAGAATTGAGAAAAGAAATCTCCATGCGATACTGGCAATATTTCCCCCTCCAGTTGGACCGTTAGGGGATGTATGGGGCTGCCAACTGTCCCCATCCAGGGCAACAATTCTCCTGGCTTGGATGAATAATCCACTACGTCATCATAGTTGGCCATAGTGGGGAAATTGCACCTCTGTATGAAAAAATGAATAGTTGCTTACCTTCTGACCGTGTCGAAGACCATCTACTGAACCCTGCGGTCAACACTGCACGGGTTTTCCAATAGACAAAGACGCTTAGCCTAAGGCCCTTAGTGTTGGGCTGAAAAGAGAGTCCATATGACCACATGTGCGCTCTTCACAAGATTGCAGGCCGCAGAAATTTGTGAGCCGTAGGTGCACGCAGCCCGTAGCCATCCCCCTGTATCAATTATCTAATCAAAGATATCAAATTACTAGTTTATAAAAGTTTTAATTTTGATTTTTTTTAAGGTGGTAACACTTATCATAATTTAGTTGTTTTGATAATRAWACCAATTATTATTAACTACTATTTGCTTATACTAACTTATTTTCACTCATGCTTATTAAAGGAAATTTTAGATCTTATTTCAAAATCAAAATTTCAACTATTTATAACTACGATTTTGCTTTCTCTACTATACTAGCACAACCACAAAATCGTGGCTGGTGAACACCGAAAGGTTTCGGCTGGTAAAATTCCCAACACAGTGAAAATCCATACGATTAGAATTTATGGTTAATAATTACATCAATCTGGATGATGAAAATAATGGGGATTAATTACATGGACAAAGCAATCATGGAAATGAAGCTCGAGTAAGTAAGGATGCCCCCATTCGAGCTTCTTTCATCACAACCTTTTCCACTATTGATTTTACTATTTGTTCGGCCATAGGACACGACTCACCATAAAAAAAATGGATTCAAATAATTGTAATAACTATCATCAGCCGGATGGGGATGAGGAGAGGGTAATGAGAATGATACTAAGAATACCTGGAGCGAAATAAGTAGCAAAAGAGGGAGAGTGAGGTGGGGTGAAATAGTTATGGCCATGATTGAATCAACAGTATAGAACTGCTAATCACATTTGTGTATCAAACTCGAAAGGAAAAAGAGATAGTAAGTTTCAGTTATCTGGATGTTTATTTATATCAATCATATGTGTGCATGGACAACACTCCAGTCCACCGTTGTGAATTGAATAATGACGTAATTCAACCATGGAATAAGACGGCTCGACAATCCAATATGAAACGCATGGACAATTGAGGAAATCTAAAAGTTAATCCCAAACATGGTAATCCCAAAGGTTAATCATTTAAACGTGGCAATCACATGGTGCTATAGTAATTTCTTAATATGATTAGGTAAATGTTAAAAAGTAAACAGGTTAACAGATGCATTAAAAAATACAAGGAAGTTATGAAGAGTAAATCACATTCATTGATTTGGGAGGATGACTAAAAATATACCAACATCTTCAATTGTTAACCATCATATTATAATTTTAGATTAAAAAGTGATTAATTATACCCATCTCCAATAGATATACGCCTTTCGACTTAATTATATATAAAAATTAGAAAAAATCAATTTTATATCCAATACATATAATATAAATTAAATTAAATTATATAAAACCTATACATATAAATTAAATTATAATATACCAAAATATAAAAAATTAATTTTATAACTCTAGATCATTGACTCTAGTGATGCGTGGAGGTTGATTCTAACTCATCGTAGTTATTCAAGGTTCTTAGAAAGTGTTCTAGAGGGTAGACTTTCACCTATAGATCTTGTACTTTTAACCTATTTTCTTACTTGTTTCAAGATAAACTCTTAACCAAATACAATTAGTTTTAAGTAATACCGTATATATATATATATATATATAACATCTTTCTCATATAAAATTACAAAAAAACTCAGTTTTATATATTGGAATTTTGGATGAATTTTACTCATTCGTTCCTTCCGTGCGGAAAGATGATTTATTTGGTTGATTGATAGAAAGATGATTTATTTGGTTGATTGATAACTTGACCGACTGATTTCAGTGTTTTTGGCTTACGGACTCCATGGTTGGTAAATAGTAATGAAATCATTGGAAAGATTTAAAGTGCCGTGGAGGAGGCCTCTATCATACACACACGGAGAGTATGGGTCGAATTTATTTGGAATCAAACAAATTCCTTGCCTTCTACAGGGCTTGGAGTTGCCCAGTTCGATTCGTGTCTTACTCTTCGTTCGCTGAACAAAAAATTCCGGAGAAAGACGAGCCGAATACCAAGAAAAAGAAAACCACTATTTTGGACCGGATTTCTGCAGTTGTCGACAGAATTCATGACAGAAAACTCGCCGCGGATATCCGCGGCAGACCAAACGCAGTCAGGTATTTAATAACCATTTGGCATTTAAAAAAAATTTAATTGTATGTTTTCTTTAGTTGCAAATATCTCAATTACAGTTTATGTGACAATATATGAAAAATCCGTTGACTTTTGATAAAATGAGAAGCAAAGAATACAGAGAAAGAGCAGAGCAGAGCAGAAATAGTATTCAGTATATTAGGTATATAGGAAAAGAGTACATTGAGAGAAGGGAAAAGAGCTGAACTAAATAGGCTCAAGCAAATCAAGACATCAATAAACGATAGTACAGCTGGCCAGGACAGCTGGCAGTGTACAGTGAGAGTGTTGAGGTTACATTATATTTAACACTCCCTCTTAAACTCAATAGTTACAAACATTAGCACTGATGATGCCCAAGTGCTGTCTCTGAAAATAAAAATTGGATTTTCCCAGTGGCTTTGTGAAGATATCTACGAGCTGATCTCGAGAGCCACAGAATTGAAGTGCAATATCACCATTATTGACTAGCTCGCGGATGAAGTGAAAGCGAGTGTCAATGTGTTTGCTTTTCTTGTGAAACACATGATTTTTGGATAGAGCAATTGCTGAGGTGTTGTCATAGAAGATAGGAGTTGGATCCTTTTCTGTATGTGACATATCTTTCAATATTCTTTTTAGCCACACAGCGTGACAGGAAGCTAAGGTAGCAGCGACATACTCTGCCTCTGCAGAAGATATTGATACAATTGGCTGCTTCTTTGATGCCCATGAAATCAGGTTCGTGCCCAGGTGAAAAACATGTCCTGAGGTGCTTTTCCTGTCATCTAGGCTGCCTGCAAAATCATTGTCTGTGTAACCAGAGAGATGATTATCATTAGATTGAGTGTACCATAAGCCAAAATTGAGAGTTCCTGCAACATATCTTAGGATCCGTTTCCCCATCTTCCAGTGAGAATCTTTGGGGGATTCCATGAATCTGGAAACAAACCTGGCTGCATACATAATATCAGGCCTAGTTGATGTTGAAATAATGTAACTGCGAAGAGCATTCTTATTATTATTGTTATTTTATTATTAGGATTAATCCTCATTATGGATTAGTCATGTCGGTAATTGTATTAGGATCAAATCCCCTTTTGCGAATTGGTCATTGGACAATTGTAATAGGCAGAATAAGAAGTCGGCCCCAACAGTTATTATTGAAGACCCAGAATTAATTAAAGGTGGGTTTACCCACCCAGAGTGACAGGTTGGCCCTGCCAATGAAACCCTCTCACACGTGCCAGTCTTGTATATATAGGAGGCTAGCGCCTCACTTTATCACACAACTCAGTTGCTCATTCTCTTATGAGGCAAGCTGCAATTACCAGTTGGAGAGAGGAGCAGAAGAGTGGCGCATCTCTTGGGGAGGACTATCTGTATTGGTTTGAGTTATCTCTTGAACATTGTATAAGCTATTTATGATAAGGAAGTTTTTGCTGGGTTTTCTTCCCCTAGAGGGTTTCCCAGGATAAATGTTGTGTCTCTTGTGAATGTGTATTTCTCA